>SOMO01000196.1:113465-143912 GCA_028128575.1 Paedocypris carbunculus | reverse complement strand
TTTTTTTTTTATATTTCAAGCATATGATCCTGACGTTTCAATCTCGGTGTCCGCAAAACACAAAGGACCTCGGTGTCAGGGTTTTTCTGTGAGGCGTGCTCTGGTTTCCTCTGATGGGAGATGGACTTGGTACGGTAGTTGGGCATGAGGATGCATCCAACTTTTCTTACTTTCAGTGGCAAACTTAAACAATGTCTTGAAAAGTCCAAGTAAAGAATGATCCGGGGACAGACAAACAAATGTAAAGGCAAGGTAAAAATAACTTTAAGAAGGTCCCAACTTTACATTTAGACCCAAAACTGCCAGCGATGCAACCATCAATCCATATTCTAACCCGTTTCTTCTATTTCTGGGTCGCAGGCAACAGAATAAAAGCTCTGACTGGACCTTGGACTCAAGTCATGTCCCACAGTGGCACAACAGTACAGATGTTCCATCACGCCAGCTTAAATCCCAAGCTAAAGCTTAGAGCCAAGCCAAAAGAGCTTTAAACATGCAGCGTCTCAAGAAACAACCAATATTTAGACAGCAAGATTCTGTCTATCGCAATAACATTCAAAGCAAAGGCTGCGTGCTGCCAGAGTTAGTCATCCGCTCTCCATCACTGAAATCAATAGGCAGAGAGTATAAAGCCAGAGAAGATCTGGAACTGTTGTCCTCCTTCTCTTCTCTCCTTATAGCATGTTCCGAGTAATGGATATCGAACGCGTTCAAGAAGTCTGAGCTAAAGCTAATATAAGCGTTCTGCAATTACAGTGTCTTCTCTCGTCCGCTTAAGTAAAAGATCCATTATATTCACCCTTCTCGGGAAAATAATGGAACCTGCTTGTGTCAGAGGACACAACATTGTGAGGATAATTTGCTTGTACAATGGTGGATAATGGCTGATTTAAACACCGAAATGTGACATATTGGCTGTTCTGTCACAATCCTGAAAAAGAACACTGTGTAATCTGAACAGATTATATCCAATCTGATGTGAATGTGCATTAAGCCTCATTATTGGGTCACAAAACAAGCGGTTTGGATCAAATCTGTGCTTTTCGGTGTCGTGGTGTTAATTTGGCTCTTCACAAAGCTTTGATTATAATGTGCTTTGTGTTTCATACCGCACAGACATGATGGTTTACTGCAATCGATGGGTAATTCTGCCGACTTGCTGAATGACTGTTCCATTGTGTGTCTGAGAGCCGAACAGTATTCCCCGAGTCCTGAGGGGAAGCATCTTTTATGGTACAAGCAAGCGTCACATTGAAATTCCGCTCAGGACTGGTCCGCTGTCTGACTGTCAGGCTCAATATGGATGGTGCCAATTAGACCCCAGCCTCGGAAGCTCACACTCCATCACCGAGTCTCTTATTTACTATCCAGTTCATTATTGCGTTCACCACACACTCATCTGTCCATATGCAAAGAATTGTTTGGAATTTGCATAACGTTGTTGAAATGTGATTATAATGTTTATTTGGACTGGCAGAGAATGTGCACAACGCCCTTTTAATTGAGAAGAGAAGGGTTTCACCATTCTCTCACACACACACACACACACACACACACACACACACACACACACACACACACACACACTGAGAGAGAGATAGAGAGAGCTAGATAGAGAGAGAGAGAGAGAGAGAGAGAGAGAGAGAGAGAGAGAGAGATCAATATAGCAATATAGCAATATCACTAACTTCACATTTTGAATCTCTCTCACACTCTCTCTCCCATTGTTTCACTTTTGTGAACACCAAAACACACACACACACACACACACACGCACACACACGCATGCATGCACACACACAGTAGCACACATACAATCAAACAATATCACTCAGATCTTGAAGTGTGTCTTGAAGAGAGGGAGAGAGAGAGAGAGAGAGAGAGAGGGATTTTTCGGTTCTAAAGTTTTGTGGTTCAACAACTTTTTTTTTTTTTGCAGGTTTGTCACAGAAAGAAACAACAACAAAAGACTTGTTGCAAGTTATCGCAAACGTTTGATTGCAGTTATTGCTGCTAAGGGTGGCCCAACCAGTTATTAGGTGCAGGGGGGCAATTACTTTTTCACACAGTGCTATGTGGGTTTAGATTTTTTTCTCACTAAATAATATAACCAATCATTTAAAAACTGCATTTTGTGTTTACTTGTGTTATCTTTGACTAATATTAAAATGTATTCGATGATCACTAACATTTTGTGTGACAAACATGCAAAAGAATAAAAATTCAGGAAGGGGGCAAATAGTTTTTCACACCACTGTATATATTTTTTCCACACCATTCATTTTCAAGACTCAAGTTAACAAAGTGATGCGTTGTAAAAACAAAACACTTGAAAGCTTTCCCAGTAGCTCAGTCTGTAGAGCGCTAGTGTTTAAAACACTGGATCATGGGTTCGAAAGCAGGAATTTGTTGAATTGTAACAATTGTAATGAATCGTAAGTCGCTTTGGATAAAAGCGTCTGCTAAATGACTGTAAAGTAAAGAAAGCACTTCGTCTCAAGTATAATTATTCATCCAAGTTTACATTTTTTTTTTTACAGTGTACTAGATCAATTTTTCCTCATCCCACCTTCAGAGCATCTGAGTTTTGGTACAAAGCCACCTTCCAACTAGAGAATCCAACAGCAACAAACAAAAACACCATTTCCCAATTTGTTTCCTTCATGTGACACGTTTCCCGGAAAAAAACTTATCTGCAGGCGTCAGGAGGCCAAACACCTAATCCCAAGCAGAACGTCTTCGCTAATCTCAAATGGGATGGAAATCCCAGAGATCCTGAATAACTCAACACGGGCATTTGGCGCGACTGTGAAAAACAATCATCCAACAAAAGTGATTTATCACCTTAAACGAAAAAAAAATGGTCACAAAACGGAATCTAATCCTGGCTCTGCTAAGCATGGATTTAATTAAAAGTGCGCTTTATCAAAGGATTTCTGATGCTACTATAATTAAACTATATTATATTTGGAACAATACCTTTTTTAAGCTTCAGTTTTGCCATTTGGCTTGGATGATTCTTTATAATTCCCATGACTGCCTCATAATGGAGTCTGCAGTGACGTCTTCTGACCTGATGACATTTGCTCCTCATTTAAATGTCACTTTGACGTCCATCTGACAATAAAGAGCCTTAACACCAAATCTATTAGCACTAAAGCCACAGGCAATGCATATTAAGTGGAAAGAGAAGAACCCAATGACACACTTCAAAGTTTTCTCTTTTCACTTTCCTCAGCTGAAGTGAAAGCAAAGACTCTGAGGAACATCTGCACATCTCCAGGAAACTCCGGTTTCACCTTGAAATCAGTCTGATCCGCATGAACAAAAACTTGCATTAGTTTAGGCAAACTAGTAGTAATTCTACTAGTCCCAGCGACAGAGCACATTGATCTACTCAAAACACCCGACAGGAAGTAAATGAAAGTTCATTCAACGGTGACGGTAAATGAAATAGCAGAGGTCTGGAATGAATAAAAAGCAGAATAAAATAATTTTTTATATGACTTGTGATGTCTTATAAATGCTTCAGCTTTATTGTTGAATTATTGCAAGTGGGTGTCACGGTGACTTCGTAGGAAGCACTGTCACAGCAAGGAGGAACAGATGGAGACTAAAGTTCAAGTTCAATCAACTCACTGTGCAGAGTGGGTTTTCTCCGGGTCTCCGTTTTTCTCCCACTGTCTGAAAGCAGTTGTTCAAAAGATTTAGGTGTTGTCTACGAATGGTAGTGTGGTTATGTGTCTGTGTGTCCTGTTCTGTGATTAGACAGCCACTAAACCAGATTGTGCATCCACCTTCAGGATTAAATAAAAAACGAGAAAAAAAAATATTGAAGATTGTTACATAACTCCTGCAAGTGGAAGGAAAAACACAAGAACCGGAGTGATTTTTAATCTTCGAAGAATCAAACAGTAAATTGAATGTTTGGTGGCATTACTCCAAACAATACATTTTAATGAAAAAAAGCGTTCTGATTAGAAGCAAAAATGCTACAAAAAAGCATTTTCTGTTAGAAGAAAAAATGTTACAGAATGTAATCTTCGCTGTGTGCACAGTTCTTCACTTTTCGCATGTTTCCAAAATGAGAGTCAGCCAAGCAGTCAGAGCAAAGAAAAAGGCAATGACATCAAAGTACTAAGGGAGATGGAATAAAAAATAAAAAAAAAACGAACATTCAACTATTAAAATAAATAATAAAATAAAAAAAAGAAAAAAAAAAAAAAACACACATAGAAATCAGGGAACTGCTTAATATGAAGAAAAGTCCAGGGTCATTTCATTTAAACAGAAACTAAATTCAATGGTAAATTTGGTAAGAAATCACTTTGGTAAACTTCTGAAGAGAATATAAAAAAAAAAACATCAATCAATCAACCAATCGACCAACCAACCAATGAATCAATAAATCAATAAACAAATCAATCAATCAACTAATCATTCAACCAACCAACCCACCAACGAATCAACAAAATAATCAAACAACCAGTTAGTCAAGCAATCAATTACTCAAACAAACAATCAAGACTCAAACAAACATTTAATAATTTATATATTCATCCCAGCCTCCATTTAAAAAAAGATCAGTCGATATAGAGATCTATCTGTCCATCCAACCAACCATCCATAAGCCATACATCTCTTTCTCTCTCTTTCCCCCTTTCTTTATATTTGTCTGTGGCTTTTTGATTAGCCTCCAATGGTCTCTTAGGGAACATTATTAGGGAACATTTTTCACATTATAAAAAACAGTGCACAATTTAATCAACAATAGCAAACAGTTTAATCACAATTTTCTTCGAAAAACCATCAAGGCAACACATTCATTAATCTCGGTTGAGCTAGAATAGATAAATAAACAACACAGACAAATTATCAAAACGGAACATTTTCTTCTCCACTACAGTATATCAAGATTCCTTCTGTTTTAAAAATGTTAAACGTCTGACCTTCTCATTCTGAATGGGACATGATATACATCTGTCTGACTGCATACCTTTCGTCTCTACACTAACACTAGAGGGCAGCAGTCATCTTCAAAAGCGCAATTTCCCATCATCGTAAACATTACGTCGCTGTGCCTGCAGCTTTGTTGCACATTTTAATATTTGGTGTCACTTTCAAAAACGTACAGTATTTGTCATTCATACTATAAACAGAATAGAATTCTCTATACCAGAAAATGTCTTCCGTTTATTTAACAGTTTAGATTAAAAAAATGTCCTTAAATTATTAAAATTACTTAAGTAATTATGGTATTTAATTCATGATTGTGTGGTCAAAATTATTTAATAGAAAGTGCAGAAATGTGATTTAGTTTAGATCAAATTTAATATTCAGGGAATTTAAATGCTTTCAAAAGGCAAACTGTACTTTCGTCGAAGTATTTAATTCAGAATTGCAAAACATTTTGTGTACCGATAACATGTAACATTGTCTTATAAAAGAAACATTCAAATAATTGAAACAATTCATCACACAATCAAAATAGCTACTACAAAATTCTGAAGCAATAACCACATATTAATAAAATGTAATAACAAAAATGTAATAAATATATGACAATATAATTTTCAATTAAGGATATTTAATTGCATTTATTTGAATAAATAAATAAATAGCTAGGTAATAATAGGTTTAGCAATTACACAACTATTCTCTAGCTGCCCTCATTCCTATCCCACAGTTTGTGCAGACCAGAAGATCTACAGCAATCCTCCTAGAGCGCCATTAATCTGGCCACTAACCCTCTGGAAAATTCTATATCTCTGCATCACCTATTTCCCTTCTCTTCAGGGGTTTTCACTCCTTATCTCAATGAAATACATTAAAAAGAAGATTAATGTGGGAGACCTTTTAGAAGACTGGAGAACTTGCAGGAGGCCGTGTCTTGGGATCGACCACAGGAGCAGCGGACGCTAAAAGCACAAAGAAAGCCACTGTAAAATCTCCTTTTCTTTGTGTCTGAGATCACAAGGTTATAAGTCGTGACCTTTAATAGACCCCTACGGTTAGTTAATTATTCAACATTCAGTACTTTAGGCATAATGAAAGAATCGCCACTTTATACACTGTTAGGATTTCATAAACAAAAAAGGCAACTTAAAAAAATAAAAAGCTTTAATACAAACCAAACTCCAGATGCAGAAATACGCACCTTTGGCTGACATTTGAATCTAAGTGAGTGTTCATTAATAATTAAAAGTCATACCCCCCTTTATTCAAACACACACACACACACACACACACACACACACACACACACACAAATTATTCCACTTACAGTGAATTTAATCAGAAAACTTTTTTAAAATATATTTATTTCAGACTCACACATGGTAAATAAGGAGAACATACAGCAAAAAAGAGAATACACAGAATAAAATCAGGCAGTTTAATTAATCTAATTATTCTATAATGTTTTTGATAATAATCTACCCGACCCATAAACAATGTTTTAGGTGGTCTTAACATGCTGTTATAATATATTTTGCATGTATGAAAGCAAATCTGTATGATTAGACCTTTACGATGACTGGGCGACGGATTGATTCCTCGGTCAAACAGGCATCGACATGATGTTTGCTTGTCAATTGATTTCAGTCCGAGTCTCAGCTGGTAGAAAAACAAACACAAGATCCTTTACCACCAGATCAAGGAACGAACCGTTGCCTTCCTTTCTTCCCTTTTCCCTTTAATGTTGCTCAGTGGTAGAGTAATTGACCATCGGAAAACGCTGGCTCTCAGAGTCAGAGGATAATATATAGTCAATAACCCTGAAGAAACCATTAAAGCTGGAGAATCTCAGCCAATCTCCAGGAAACAAAAAAACACAAAGTTCAAGCCTCTAATCTTCTCTTTAAAACCATCAATACATCAAATTTAAGATGTGGGTTTAAAGCATCTAAATAAACCCTTACCCTCACCAATTAGCATCAGCGCTAATGCTAGCAACTCTCCCTCACGCACATCCGCGGTTCTGCATTACAATAACGGCGTGTTGGGCCTGTCAGCTTCATAATTCATAACTGATGTCCCCAGCTCCATTAATATGACATCAGAGCAAACGTTGACAAATAGCTCACCTGCTTTAACACAGGTGGGGAAACAGGTGCCCTGTCTGGGACCGGCGGCGCTGACCATCAAAACTTCTCCCCCCGCTTCTAAAAGGTGTCCCATCATAAATTACTCAGGACATCACATCCTGCTTTACGTAGAGTAGCTTTCCTTGTTAACACCGAAGCAATGCACTCTCAATTTTTCATCACCTCTGAATTATTAACAGAAGCAAGCAAGTTAAAAAAAAAATACATTACGTTGTGTCCATTTAAAAGGAAGTCGGGAGTTCGCAGCTCTGTAATTCATGGCTTTTCGGCAGTAAGACAGAGGTCAACTGTCGGAGGGGGAGGCCAGTGATGCATTATGGGAGGTGTGGTGTGACCGCAATAAGATTGTTTGAGGTTCAGCAGCATGACATTTAACCATAATCATGATAATCTCATTACATCCTCCCCAAATGTACGTATTACTGTTACATAAGCTGGTGTTTGAGGTTTCGTGTGGGGTGTAATGGAGTTTTCTCATTAGAAGGAGTTGTGGGAGTGTTTTGGAGTGTAATGATATGACGGTCGAGGTCATTTTTCCTCCAGCAGAGTGAAACTCTACACGCTGGCGTTCAGTCCGTCAGCATTCTGATGAAATTAACATGTCTTCTCGCCCATCTTCTGCCTCTAAGAAGATTACACCACTTCAGGGACATTGTATGGTCTGTTCATCACTTTACACACCAATTGAAATGAAGTGGAACCCACTGGAGAGACCAGTACATTTTTTTTTTAGATATACAACTGTGGTTTTGTGTTTTACAGATGACACACACAGTTGATGTGAACCTAAACTTTACAATAAATGTGTATTTTGCCACAACAGAGGAACATTTAATGGCAAATGACCTTGCAGAAAACGTTTTGCAGAAGAAGTAAAAGAAAAATAAAATACTAAGTCTAAAAGGTTTTGTTCAAAAAGTTGATGTATAACAAATGTGACGTTTTCAGCAACATTGCAATTTAGAATAGATAGCAGGTCAGAAAACAGATTGGATGGATGGATGAATAGATGGATGGATGGATGGATGGATGGATAGATAGATTGTGTGTGACCTCTGCAGTGTGATGTGTGGTGAGCAAGAAAGCAGATGCCCACTGTTCACAAAAGTCGACATATGAAGGAAAGAACTTTAAGAACATTGATAAAAACACAAACAGGAAAAATGTATCTTAATCTTACCAAAATCAATCAGTGAATGAACTGAACATGTGCGGGGAAGGCAGTAGAGGAATCTGATTGGTCCCTCATACCGAGAAGGATCTGATAGAGACTAGGCTTTATTGTGAGGATGTTCTCCCCGTGTTACTCGTGGCTTCTCGGAGTCTCGAGATTCCTCCCACAGTCCAAAAACCTGCAATCAGGTGAACTGGAATTTGTGGGAAAAAAACAATTGATGTGAGAACATGATGGCTGTTTATATGTCCAGCTCTATGATTGACTGGCCATCAACCCAGAGAGTGTGTTGTGCCATCAGGACAAAAAAAAAAGCGTTTCCAAAAATAGATTTGGAAGTGACCATAGACTAAGTTATAAGTGTATTTGCTCAATGTTTTATAAATAAATACCTGGCGTTCCAACTGTTACGTCTATACATTCAAGCACCTACAGTATAAGAATTCAGATTTTTTTGTGAAAGATCTACTTGCTCTCGAAGAGTCAGCAAATTTCAGCATGGAACTGTAATAGTTAAGGTCCCTAAAGACATACAGGCCTCAACCCGATAGAACGCCATTGGGAGAAAATTGACCAGAAACTGATAGCCAGGTCAGTGTGTGACCTCACAAATGGGTTTCTGGAAAAATAGTCACAATTTTCATTGCACACACACACTCCTAAAAAACTCCTATTTGGCCACAATTCCTGGGTGTGTAATCTACCTTTAGTTCCAGAGATGCTGAGATTAACTCCACATGTTCCCCATGACCCAGAGATGAAAGAAGCCGATTAAAAATGAATGGATGAATGATCGAATGAACGGATGTTTTCCCAATCCATTTCTTTTGCACTTTCCTTTTTGCTTTTACCTTTTAAATCTTTTATCTGATGTGACCATGAGACACCTGGGTGTTTAGTATGACAGACAGATCTATCTTTGATCAGAAAACGTTTAAATTTAACAGTGATATAAACATCCCCATGAGCCTACGATGCTGTGCAATTGATTTCTGTTTATCTAAGATACACAGTGTCCACACAGTAACTGCTTTGACTCCACAGCCCTAAAGACATTTCATTTCTTTCATGACATGTTTTATCATTAGAAGCCGTGGGCCACTCACAAGAATGTCAGCAATATTTATTATTATTTTTTTTAATTGCTTATTTATTAACATTTACAAGCCCACTGCTCCGGGTTTGTGTGTTCACTTCTCTGTGTGTGGGTCACGTCACTGGATGGTAAAATGCAGAGCAAAATTTTGATGTTTCTAATTGGCCATATTGACAAAATTTGGCTTATCTAAAGGAATTTGAGTTGAATCCACAATTTGTCCCAAATAAGTGGCTTATCCAAATCACCGACTTCCAAATTTCCTGGAATCGAAATAAGCTGAAAATAACATATAACTTTTGGGTTATTAATATATACAACTGTGATACAAATAATATACAATAGTTAACAAATATTAAAATAATAAAATGAATATATACATTTATGCTACTTAGTCTAGAGACATAAAAGCTCTCAGAGAAAGCAAATTGAACAGCTCTAGAAAAAAAAAAAAAATCCAAGACATTACATTGCCTTTATACATTCATTTAGCAGACACTTTTAGTCCAGTGACTCATAGAATATTTTGTGTCAGTCACATCGAAACGTTTTCAGGCATTACTGGAATGGCACACACAACCTGGATGTAGCAAAGATCGGGCAAATACTGAGCCACATGATAGCTACATTAAAAAGAGCCCACTATAAAAATAACAATAGCATTTCCAAGTAGCATTTTCACATGAGGAACTCCCACACAGATCAGCATCACTGTTCCGGGATCCCGGACATCAAATAGTCCTAAATCCAGACACTGACAGCCAAAGGACACATCGTAAATCCCGCATCTTGGTCCCACGTCTCTCTCCTTTTCTAGAAGCTGTTCGGCGGTCGGCCGGAAGGGCCAGTCATTCAAAACGCGGCATGTTGTTTTATGCGCTATATGACAGTTGTCGGGGGAGTGCTGTGTGCTGGATTTAGAATATATCTCATACCCAGGGTTGTGGATAATAGCTTACAAGGGAGGCGTATGATTGGTAACGGGCGTTAATGAATTCCTGTGTAACATCTGCCAAGATGCACTCCACATGCTGGCTATTAAAGGGAGGTGATGGAAAGCGTCTCTTTCGGCAGACATTAATTGCTGCCTCCACCAGATGCCAATTCTCCCTCCTGGTAGGTAGTGGTTTGATAGACAGAATTTCTCTTGTCTCATATACCAAAAAAGAAATGGTTTTAGGATGACGCAAGCTCATTGAAAGACAGACGTCTGTGGTGGTTTGCAATGTTTCCGGCCGACCACTTTGTCTACAGCAATTAATCAGTTTAACTCTGTCTTGACAAAAAAACAACAGGAATGGTTTTCACAGCATCTGTTGGTGTTTGTCGAAGCCTGACAAGAAAAGCAAAGGCGAGCTTCTGTAAAGTCAGCGTGGGTGTGTGTGTGTGTGTGTGTGTGTGTGTGCATGTGTGAGTCACACTGCGTTGAAACAGCAAAGCCGTGATGGGCAAAAGCTCATTAGTGACCTTGGATGCAGTGAAATCTGAATCACGACTATGTCAGAGCAACCTCGTTTCTTTAACTGCCCCCCTGATCTAGTCCTCTTAGTCTCTCAGTTCGCAATGAGACTGAAAGAAAGACAGGGATATGGCTTTTATAATGGATTGAATTTCATTTTATCTCACCAGAAATAATTTTGTGAATTTTGAGGAAATTGTTTTTTACAGTTTCATCAATACATGAACTACATAATACAACAACATTAGGAGGCCTATCAAAAGTCCCTCAGTGACTCACAGGAGCCAAGATTTGAAGTCTAACCGGAAACTTTATTAGCTTTAAAATTTGTTACACTGTTCAACCTTTTTTTTCTTCGTGTCTGGCTAACTTTCTCTTTTAAATATTGTACTATTTTCTCTTTATTTAACAAACCTAACTTTGATTCGTATACCACTTCAATGTTGTTTTACTTAAAATAAATAAAACAATAGTCTATTCTAGAGGTCGAAACTACACCTCCCTTCATGCTTTGAGATAGATGTATGGATGGATGCACTTTCTTAAATGACAAAGTTTTACAACTCTGCAGAGAAAGTCGGTCGTGCTGACCTCTAACTGGCTCCAGAACCATTATTTAAAAAAAAAAACTAGCCCTTAAATGTACGTGAATATCTGAAATTGGCAACAATAAGCATTGTGCAAGTTATTGAGACGCTAAAATTGGAAAGAAAAAAAAACCTGTGCTTATATTCGCATAAATACAGTACTTAGAAATCGGCAAAACTACAACCAATGGTCAAATCAATCAAAGTTAAACAAAAGGGTCACAGCAAATAGAATAAACATAAAAGCATTCTGTCAACATGCTCCGACTTTTTTTCTGCCTCATTGGTAGAGCACTTTAAAAAAAAAACTTTTCATCATACTTAAATTGGTTGTTGTTTGACTAACAAAACATATCGTTAAATGAATTGTATGCCCAGGTGTGCTATGGAGTGAAGATAGACAAAACACCTGGGAATGGATGCCTGAAAAGGTTTCAGAAGCATCTCCGGTTTAATTTACACCTTCAAAGCTGGGCTTGATGCTACATTTGCGTCTCTGAGACTTCCTGGCTTCCATAGCATCTCTCGACTATAACAACCACCCTCTGCATCCAATTCACACACCTGCTGCGTGAATGACGGTAAATCAATACAGGCAGTGTCACATTTTGGCTTCGAGTGTCCTGTCCACTCATGAAAGTGGGCATGTGTGAAAATCCACAACAAGCTGTGAACCTGGATGGGTTGCAGTTTTCTGTTGGCCATTTCACAGAGTGTTGCACTGTTTAAATAACTGTTAGGTTCAGAAAATAGCGAGGGCTGAAGGTATTGTGGCTGCTTCACTAAATATGATGGCATCTTTCGAGATTCAGGGGGAATTGTCAAACGATAGAATCATGTAAACTAGATATCTTCTTTTCTGTAGAAACATTTCAATAAGGTCAAATAATTAAGGTCAACTACTGTGGACCAAGGAGGGTGAAGGTAATGGGAAGTGTTTTCAGAACACCCTACTACTCTTATTAGGTGTGAGTTCTCAAACTTTTGTTTCTTTTTAGAGTTTAGACCCAACAAAGTTGGAGTGCCCTAAACCGTTTCAAACCCTGATCTAAGGTACCCTACAAGCTGCTTCTGAAGTCTGGGAGGCGAATAATTTCAGATTTTGAGTTTTTAGTTTAAGCCCAACATCTTCAGAATGGTTAAAATTTGCTGCATGGTACAGTAAATGGGAGGCATTTGTGAGTTCTCCTCTGTTAAGGGAGGGTGCATTAATCTGTACATGTAACCATTCCCTCACCTCTCCCTCAAACCGCTCGTCTCTGTCTTTCTCTCTGTCTTGTCTAGATTGTGAACCTCGTTTTTAAACAAATGGACCTATAAATTAGACCGTAATACAACCACTGAAACTGGAATTGATAGGTTTTTCTCCCTGTGCTTGGCCATTCACTTGTGTATGTCCAATTTCCTGCTCTCAACACTCTGAATACTGATCACTGTTGAACTTGGAGTTTGGAGTGGGTTTGACACAGGTATGCGATAGTAACTAGAGTACTGAAAATCCCATGGGCTTGAAATCCCATTTATGTTAGCCTGTAATGAGAGGGGACTGGGTTGTTTGTTCTTGGTGACCACTACGATGTAGTGGGTGTCAACCTTTAAATAAAATATTCAGAGTTCACACCTAGTGAACTTCTAGAAGGGTTCTCTGAAAGTTCACACCTAGAGTTCACCTACTCACTACCCCCACGCATCTTAGTTCACATAACAAGCCCAATTTGCACAGGGTGGAGGGTAACATTTTCCGGAGTTTACTGTTCTGAACATCCCAGACTGAAGAAACACAATGAATGGGTGGTGAATGTTTCTATGGAAATTATCCAATTGTCCAGTTGACAAAAAAAACGTCACCTTCTAATTCCCAACAGGGTTTCTTTTAAATATTAGTATTATTCATATATGCCCCAAAAACTAAAGAGACAGTTGAAAACAATGAAAATGATTGGCTGAAATTGCAATATTCAAAATGTTTTGATGTTTGGCTCAAAAATGCATTACTTTAAGTACTATTAAAAAAAGTATTATCATTATTTTACAATTATTTTTACAATTCATTGCACAAGTGATAAAGAAAATGTTTGAATCATTGGCAAAGAACAAAATATAACAAACAACATGCTCAAACACATTAAAGGGAGCTGACCTGTTTTATTTAAGACAGTTTTCAGCTCTTCTGCCACCACCCACAGCCTCTCCTCCAGTGTAATCCCCTCAAGCACCACAAGAAATGACCACGCACAGCTCCAGCCCCCTCATGCGGCACTAACACAAGGAAAAGACCTTAAAATCTGCCTTATTTTGTCCACTCAGAAGTCCAGTTTGAAAGGAAGCAAATCATCTGATGAACCTATCCTTGCCCAGTGGACAGTCCCCAGCAAACGTAGAAAACACCACCTCTCTCTCTGTGTGAGAGAGTGTACGTGTGTGTTTGCCCATGTATCTAGACCTGTACTTCAGTTCACAACGCAGTAATGATGTAAGACTTTCTTGGGCCTGAACACCATGGGGGAACTTGTTTAGAGTCAAATTTCTAATGGTGGTGAGGTCATGTATGGGCGCTTGGTTAGTGCAAACCTGACAGGAAAGTTGGGTGAATTTTATGAAGCATTCTGATCAATCTGTGCCTGGAAAAAGATGACCAATATGTTTTAAATCAACCACTGGCACAATTGCCAGCAGCTCTTGAGAGTTGATAATATCTCGAAAATGAAGGTCTGACCATTGTCTGGACACAGCAAGGCCATAGTGTGGACAGCACAGCACATCTTGTCACCTGCACTAAAAGCACTTCGGCCTTGAAGAGAGATGAAACATTTGAGGCACATAGGTGTGATCGACACCATATGTACGGCTAACCACCAAGCTTTGTGTGAAACTTTGTCTGTGATCCAATGTTTAAGTGGACTCATTCGCCTCCCTGATTTCTGAAGTAACTTGTAGGGTACCTTAGATCAGGGTTCGAAACGGTTTAGGGCACTCCAACATTGTTGGGACAAAATTGGCCAGCATGCTGGTAGAGTAGTTCAGACCAAGATAAAGGATTTGGGATGAGCTTACTTAGCTCCAGATTAAACCAAAACCTCAGTCAGTCCAAGTGCTTGAGCATAAGTTCTCTCTATTGGTATTTGGATCAAGCTAGTAGCAACTAGTCTATATAAAATTGCTGGAAATTTGAGCATACCTTAGTATATTTGAGTAGTTCTGCAATCTGAGTGAAGACATGTGAACAAGTGCATTGAACGTTTTTTTTTTTTTATTGTTTAGCGATACTTGAGGAATGTTTAGTTTTGGTCTTTGAGGCTTTCCTGACTTGTGAACAGCCATACGTCGTCANGAAGTAACTTGCACAACACTGGTCGTCAGAGAGTTCATCAGCCTTAGTCAAGACTGTCCGCAAACCAACAGCAGAAAGTTTCTGTTTTTCATATACGTTTAATTGATTTATACCATTGTACCCACATAATCAGATTTAGGTTTTCTTATTTTTTAGAATGCTTCATAACAGTTGAATTTTCCCATAGACTCAGAGTTTGCAGAGGTTATGACATAATTTTGGATACAGCATTTTTGTTAAAATGTAAATAAAAGCTGAAAAATATAACTTTCTTCAATAATGCTTCTTGTACATCGGCTTGTTATCTTTTGGGCAAACTTGCTGGCTGAGAAATTTTGAGTTTTGACCATTTCCACATGTTTTGACAGGTTTAAAGTGAAAATGGACATGAAGCACAGAAGCCACAATATTTCCAACAGTGAATTCAGTTTCGTTACAACCATATAAAATACCTTCTCTAGACTTGCATTATTCGTTCATTCCCCCATTAGAGATGGGATTCTGCCACGTGACCTCGTCTGCTCTTTGTTTTAGAGAGTCGGTTTCTAACCTGCAGTGGGACAGCGGCGGCATTGTTTAGTGAGATGAGATTCTTCTGAGGTCAGAGTGGTAATAGATTCCCGGTGCATCTGCTGTGGATCCTGTAGACAAGTGGCTCAGCGTGTTTCTCCAGTCCTGTCTTTAATTTCACTCGCAGCAGGACAATAATGCACCGACTACAGCATAAAACAAAGACTGTAAAATACTCTAAAGCTATCATTTATTTAAAACAATTGAAGGTGTGGTGGAAGGGCATCTTCCCTGTAATCCATATGTGAGAAAGGCATTTATTTGTCGCGGTGTATGTCTTTGTTAGGTATCTACTTTGCGACAAAACCGTCTCCTGATGAGATCATCACAGTAAGAAGTGCTATTGAAAACAAAAACACACACATGGTGTTCAGAGTCACGGGTGGAAGGAGAAATATCAGACAAGCACCATCTATTATCAACAAACACCATCCATTACCGCACGGAACCATAACCGCACGAAAGAGCTAGAACAAGGTTTTGTCTTTTGAAGTTTGTCTTTTGCTTTGGATTTGTCATCTTTCGGGTTTCACTTTCCCTGTTTTGCTTAAATTATTAGTTTGATTTAGTTATTTAATTATTAGTTAATTCAATTAACTATTACAAAAAAATTGAAAAGAAAGAAAGCTTTGTCAATGAGTTTGTTTTTAATTATAAGCCAAATGTTCAGAAATAAATGTAAATGTAAATACATTTTAATAAAAATATAATCAAACTCATTATTACAATTTGCAAAATAACTATGAAACAATTGTATGTTTTGCAATTAAACGTTTCTAAAAAAAAAAAAATCTAGGAAAAATTGTGGCAGTTGTAATCCTGCGATAGGGAGTTAGACCTACCCATGCTTTGCTGGTTCAAATTCCTGACTGGTAGGTTCTACAACTGAGTGTCCTTTAGCAAAACAGTGACCCAAACATGCCTCCCTGGTGCCACGGCTGAAGGTTGCCCACTGCTCCTGGTTGTTCACTTCATCTATTTTTAAATGCAGAGCACAATTTTGTTTTGGTTAGAGGCCATATTTACATACTCACTCACTTTACTTTACTTTAAGTCAGCCTCACATCAAGTCATTTTCTACAAAACAACCAATATAAGCCAGACTTGCATTAGTCCACAACTTTGTTTCTGGCCCTGTTAGAAAATCCCTGTCTAATTTAGGATTTCCAAACTCCAATTTTGTACTGTAGATTCAGTCTTGTTGTTGATGCTGAATGCAGCACAAACTTCCACCAGCTGATTCTGGGCTCAACTAATGCTGTCATTCGTCCTTCATCCCGCCGACCGCAGAGTAATTACATTTTAAACGATTCTGCACACAACTGCTGAGGCGTTACGTTTTTAATTCGCACAAATCACAAAGAGAACAAAAATCTAATGGGAGAGGGGTGGATAAGAAACATTCATTCAGCATTCCGTTCCCTGATAAATGCATGCGTTATCCACGCCTCCGGTGTCCGTTTATAGTATTGGGAATATTTATTTATTTAGTAGAAACCGCATAATCGACTCAGCAATAGGTAATATGGGAAAAATGTAGTTCATGTTGCATGTATTATTCATGAAGGAATGCAGGAGGAACAGGTTTTTACAAGAAGAGTTGCGTTGCGTCATTTTTCTATTTATCAAGGCCATTAGATAAAACTCACACTGTGTAATGACTAAAATTACAGAACTGAGGAGTTATGGAGATTAATAACTTACAGTATTCTGTTCATCTGCCATTTACATCAAGTCAGTCTTCTACTTAACCTAAAATATAACCTTGTACTTTCTTCCTCCATGTCAAACGCACTTGCTGGGTTTCCAATTTTATTGACTGTTGAAGCTTTTTATAGCAATGGACGGGGTAAAAATATACTGTGATCGTGTAATCATGATGTAATTGTCTGCGACCCAAAGACAAGGATACAGTGAATCACTCCGCAGTGGATGAGACCCTTGCTTCTTGACCACTGACCCTCACACTCCGACTGTGAGGGCAAGGTGGATCAGAGATAAATGACTTTAGTAAATGGCTGCTTACACTGCACAAAATATACTGATTCACGTAGAGCCATGATAGATTATGGTCCTCATGAGTAAATATCTGGATAATAGGAAAATGCTTGCTCATTCTCCAATTCATCAAAAGCTTGCTGAGTCTCTTTCAATTATTATATATGAAAGCAACTAGAACCTTCTATGATTGAACAGTTGACACTTTAGCAGACTCAGGCATTGAGTTACTGTGCAGTGTTGAGAACTACATGGTGAATTGAAAAAAAAAAATCTTTATTGTTCAGAATGAAGAGATGAGAAATGAGGGAGAAAGAGCGATCAGAGACAGAATGTGTGTGAGAAAGAGACAGAGGAACAAAAGAGAGTGTGTGTGTGTGTGTGTGTGTGTGTGTGTGTGTGTGTGTGTGTGTGTGTGTGTGTGTGTGTGAGAGAGAGAGAGAGAGAGAGAGAGAATTGCAGTTGGGACCTGAACTTCTGAGCACCTGTTCGAACACCTCCAACCCCGGAGGAAAGCCTCCAGCAACCGTTTGCTTCAGTTTAGCCGTGGAGCAGCATGATGGAGCAAAACCTCAAAGGTATTTGTACAAATCTTCTCTTTCAACCTTCCCTGTCAGGAGCAAAAAGGAGCCCATCGCTCATTGCTGCTATTACTGGCCGGCATGCCGTGAATAATGCAATTTGTATCCTCCATGGAGCGCATCCAAAACAACAGCCATTCCAATAGACAAACAGCCAATCTGAGTGCAAATCCACTTAAAGCAATGACCAAGCCACATTTCTGGGGATTACAAACATGCCCATGACCCAAACCTCCAGTAGCACCATCACAGCCTGTAGAGAAACTGTGAAAATACAATTTAAGACTCGTCAGATCAACTTCAGTTTACTGAACTGAAAAGCTCGAGTAAACTCAAAATCAATCAATTTGTTTGTCCACCAAAACGTCACAATCGCATAAACAGACAGCAAAAATGATGAATCAAAATTGTTATGCTTCGGTCTTTTAAACGTTTATGCTCAATCTTGAGGCTCAACACACTCTTTCTACATTGAACGAGTCTTCAGGAACAACAGCGTTCCGTCTATCCAGCTGGGAGACGTACGGGAAGGTGTTAGATTTGTTGAACCTGGGTTTTAAAGGTCAGTCTTCGACCTTTTCTAAACGCTAACAGCCAGAGCGACGGAAACAAATTTGTTTCACAGGCCGGCGAGAGAGAAGAAACCTCAGACAAATCGCTACTGCAGATACAAACACAGATCATCCTCAAGAGCCAAGAAAGATCATCATTCGTGAACGTTTGCCAATGACGTTCATTATGTTTCAACACGAGAAGGAAATCGAGAGACTACGTCAACATACCAAATTGGTATATAAACTATTTAACAAACTATACATATTCTATGACAAAAAATTTATTTTACCAAAGCTACAAGGAAAAAAGAAAGTGAACTGGTGGAAATAGAATTGACCAATATCATGAGGAATATCATACAAATCATTTTCTTTACTGGATTTGTTTTCTTCTTAAATAATTTTGAGAATTATTGTGCATTATATGAAAATTCACATACAGTATTTCCATATTCGTTGGCTAAAATGTGAATTGACTATATAATGTGTATATGTCATTTTTTGAAAAGCTAAGTTTGACTTAACTTGACAAATGAAAACAAAGAAAAGAAAACCACCATGTGTGATCAGGCAAGGATGGTCTAGTATCGTAAAAGTCCGTCACTTGGATTATTTGCACTGGTCTCTGAACTGTCGTGGCTCTGGGAGAAGTGGCTGGCACGGTGAGCAGAACGTCGCCAGAGGAGCACGACGCAGATGAGCTTTCACAAGCTCCAAATGGAAATGAGCTTTTGTTTCAGCTGTCTTTTTTGTGATGGGCATGATGCTGCTCATTAAATTTCATTATAGGAACATGAGAATACTGAGACATTTTCTGAGGACCGACATTTTTGGACTCAGCACATCGGACGGACACTTTGATTTGATGTTGGGTGAAATTAAATCAAAATTAAAATAGATTTGTCATTTATTGCAGGTTTATGATTCTTAATGCAGGTAACCAAATAAGAAATGATAGGAAATGCTGTGCTGTGTATTTGGAGCAAAACATATATTTTATAATGACCATGTCAATGTTTTTTTTTACATTTTTAGAAGCTCAAAACCTTGAGGTGTTTAATTGAATATATGCATGTAAAAATAAGCAACCCCTTTTCCACATTTCAAGTCAGGAGCATTCAAATAAACTGGTCTTTATGCAGCGGTGCAATTCTGTGTTGTGTCTTGTTTTTTTTCTTTACATAACGGTTCTGGAGGCCGAAATACATATATGCTTTCATTGGTCTGAATAACAGAAATAAAGAAACATTAGGCGACGCTTAACTCGCTATGTCTGTGACCTACCGCTGCAGTGTGGAAATGCTAGAATTTTGTTTGTGTTCAAATAAAGAATGTTTTCAATGTAATATCTTCACTTTACATGGATCGCTCGAGTCACTTTTTTGTATTTTGTATTTGTATTTTGTAAACTTTTTTTATTCATTTTTTTATCCTTATCTATTTATTTTGTATTTTATTGTTTTTTTTATCTCTTATTTTTTATTGTATCTTTTTCTCGCATGCACCCTCACCCCATGTATAAATGCTGGATGATTGTAAAACACATTTCAATGCATGTTGTACTATGTATAATGTGTATATGATAAAAAAAAAAAAAAAAAAAACATTAGAACTTATAAAATCTTAGCAGAAGAGAAGGTATTTTCAAAGTAAAAAGCAATTATTGACTCCTGTCTGTTTAAAATAGACTTATTTTTAATTTAAATCTCTTCAGTGAAAGCATGACTCACCTTGCTGCAAAGTGCCCACCCCCCAAACGTACACACACACACACACACACACACACACACACACACACACACGTACATGCTTCACTGTCCAGCTCAACTCAAAGCATTCCACCTTTCTTATCACACACAGCACACACATCACCCACCTGACATCGTACTCCCCCTCTTTTTTTCATTTACCCAACACCAATATATATATATATTTTAAATTCAATTCAGTTGTTCGTCAACCTCTGTATGGTTCCAAGCAGCCAGGATTCCACCTGAATACTGGTTTAGAGCGCACCAGCCCCTTCTCGGCTCATATATTGCAGGTAGAGATAGCACAGAGATGTGTCTCTGCTCGGTTCTCTCCTATCTCTTCCAAACAGGCATATGCAGACCTTCACCAAAAATAAATAAGTGAAAAAAAAACGTATGTACAACGCAATAAAATATACTTTCAAATAAGGCTGATTTTTATTAATTATGCTGATCCCCACAGTAGTTCACGTTAGTGCCATGAAGTCGAAACGTGACAAGATTAGAACAAAAAAGTTTTTGGAATTAATTCTTTGTTACTCCAGTATTGTGAGGATTTCACTTTCCTACGGCTTAGCGGAACATGCTTTTTTTGACAACAGCATATTTTCTAAAGCAAACTCAAAATCACTATCTGTTACTGTTATTTAAAAAAATGCATTGTATGGATTTTGTACAACGACAAGATCGTTGGAGATTTATTTTTTTCATCTGGTTTCGTCTTTTTACTTTTAAATGTTACAGTTGTGAAAAAGGACAACAATAACACGTTTGTTATTACAATAATGCCATTGAGTGAAAATTAATAATTATTATTTTAATAAAAATAATTCCAATGCTTTAAACATTTAAATTTTTTAATAAAAAAAAATAAATATAAATATACAGATACATTTCTGCAAATATTTTATTGAACAAGGAATTTCCACCATTCACAGCATTGTTTTACAAATGTGCTAAACGATTTAAAAGCTCTACTCATGTATTCATCATTACTTGTTAAGCTCAACCATACCCCGCTAAAGTCAAACATCTGTTCTTTTGCACAGAGGTGTTACAGCACAACTGGAGCAGCTGGACTGTTTCTTCTCATCTCAACAAATTGTGGTTAAATCAACCAACCACTGCTTTTGTAATATTCCACAGCGGCGCAAAAAGACAGTTTCTATAAAGCAGCTGCTGCTATTCACCTGTTCATCCACAACAGGACCCCATGTCATGTTATTCCAAATCTGCAGCGTGGTCTAATTCGTAGAAAGAAAGCGTAGAAAGAAGCATTTATTTCTTAAAAGCTTGTGCAAGAACACAATTGTTGACCCCTTTTATTGATGATATAAAGCACATTGTGAAAGATAACTCGAGATGATTTTGCAGCGGCAAAACTCTTGATACACTTGAGGTTGGTTTCTTCGGTGTGTGGAAAGAAACCAAGTGGCAGGAACAGAGAGAATTTGTAGTTACACTCAAATTCCTTCCGCTTGTGAGGCGACAGTGCAATACTATTGAATTGAAAAATCTAAAAATGTTCTATAAATGTAAAAAAGTGTCAATTTTCTCTGGTCTTTACCTAATTCGAACACATTGCTAAGATTTAAAATGTACATTTTTAAACGTTTTTTGTGTGCTTTTCAAGTTTTCTTTTTCAATAAAATGTCGAATCTCAACAATTCTTGTTAATATAATAATTGTATAAACATCCACCCAATCCATCAGTTATATCGCTAAACAATTTAAGTTAGAGGTTGTCGTATATAATGTACACTGGGGGAAAAAAATGTTTGACTCAAAACAAATTTCCCGAAGTTGTTCTTACATTTCAGACAACTTTAGCAACAACTTTAGACAACTCTAATTAGACAAAAAAAAGACTGAAGGCTTCCAAACATACATTGTGATAATATTCAATGTTCATCTGAACTAATAACCTGATAAAAAGTTCGTCTGCAATGTTCCGCAGAGAGGGTGAGGATAATGTGAAAGGGAGACAGGTTACCGTGTGCGAGCTTTCCAGCTCCTTAAAAATTCTGTCTTCTCTGAGCTGTCAGTGGTCATGCCTAAATTAGGTGGCGTCTTTGTAGGTGAGTGGCACACGGAGGAGGAAATCCACACCCAGCGCAGTGGTGTGGGCTGACAGAGGGGCTTCGACAGGCCCGCGCGCCTCTGCGCCTGTCAGACTCCCTGCACCATTAGCGTGGCATTCCCGGGTCGTCCGTGCCCAGCCAAAGTGCCCGAGTCCAGCTGTCACATTTAAAAGAGCCACATGTGATGCATTCAGAAGCCAAATACATTATCTTCCTCCTCCTCGGCCTCTGATGCCTTCACTCGAGGGCAAGCTCAGATCTCTCGGCTGAAACCCACTGGTGATAACAACAAGACTTCAAATTCAAATTTTATCCGACACAAACATGGATGATATGATCAGTGATGCTACTTAATAGAGCGACTTCATTCTATTACTGTGACTATCATTGAATACAGAACTTGAGTTTTTTATTTTATAATAGCTATATTAATTATCAGCTACTCTTAATAAATAAAAAAACTGTGTACTTTGATACAGTTTACAATTGCATTTTCTTTTAATTTTTCGTAAAACTTTAGATGTAATAATACATATAGTATAATACACAGTAGTAATGACATTTTTTCTTAACTTGTATTATAAACAGAGGGGAAAGACAAAAAAATATATGGATTTCTATCTTGGTAAATTATATCTCTCAGCATTGAATATTTTTTTTAGTTATGCTGATGGAAAATGTATGACTTATAGTGTTGTTTCTTTTAAATTAATTATTTTACAAAATATAAGATCCTCAAGATTTGAAGTTGGATATTCTGACTTCTGTACAAATTAAAAACTGGTACTTTAAGAAATAATGTAATAAATATTCATTCTCTGACGATCCTCAATCAATCAACAAAATAATCAATCTACCAATAAATTAATCAATCAACCAACCAGTATACCTACCTACCAATCAATAAATCAATCAATCAATCAGCCAAACAATCAACTTACCAACCAAACGAACAACTAACTTGCTTTGCCCGAACTAATTTTATGTTGTTTAAATATAAAAAAAAAATGAAGTTTACTTCAACCTAAATAAAATGTTGGTGAAATACATGTATTATTACTTTGATATTAAACATTTTGTTTGTTATTTGTGGCATGGATGCTGGGCTAAAAACTGAGCCATCCTGTGACTGGCTGTAGATGCTGCGGAGGCATTACTCCATCACAAACGACCCGAGCAATCAGACCAACCACCCAGCACTCTCCTGTATGGCCACGTCCAGTCCAAGACGGCATGAGTGAGACAGCTGCCTCAGACTTCAGCCATTACAATCCACTGTCTATTGATTTTACGCTGTGTGGCATTAAAGCCCAATGTGTCTTGGGAAATAGAAGTTGCAGCACTGGATCTTATCCGGCATTTATTAATGAGTTAAAGTGACGGTCTGCACCGCTGCCTCGCCAGCACGAGCAACTATTTTATTTATTTTTATTTTGTCCTTTGTTGTAAATAGGACACAGTGCATAAATATGCACAGTTACCTTGGCGACCGGCATTATTCATTCATTAGCGCTGGCGGTGTTCACCTTGCTGTTGCTCTAATGACGCCTGCCCCTTCCCAAATCAGACTCCTGGAGCGGATGCGCCGTGTTCCTGAAGTAATCGCCACATAAATTTGCGCCGATGTGACTGGCTGCGCTATTAACTTCTCATGTGCACCAAACTGGCATTTGTGAGCGTGCGGGTTTATCATATATGGTTTATGAGGCTTTAAAGCACATCACTGGAGCAGCCTCGAAAATGGATTCGCTTTAGCCCGGCAAATGACACCCTAGCAACCGGGAAGACTTTCTTCCCAAAGGCGAGAGGACAAAGTCGAAGCAGACAGAGAAGAGAAAAAGCCTCGGGTGATTATCGACCAAAAAACAACCTGTGGGACAAGTCACCCATGTGAGGTGTGAGGTGACGTGTTCGGGCTAAACGTGACCCGGTAATTAAGCCATGTCAACCGTGATATTCCGCGCTGGGAGTGGAGGGAGCGGGAAGTGGGATACGGCGAATAGGAAGTGACAGCTCGAGGCTGGGGAGTGTACGTACTTAAAAGGCCTCGTCTCATAAAACATTCATTTACTCATGTACTGACAAGATAACTCAGCAAACGCAAAAATCAGAGACTATTAGCAGGATGGCGAGTGCTAACACGTTGGAAAACAGCACGCTCTCGTGCGCACACAAAACAAAAACAAGTATGGTTAAGAAATCACAGGACCGGTCTTAAATACAACTGACATTCAACAGATTTCATGTGCTTTTAAATTAGAACAGAATTAATTTGTTTTGAATGTTGTTGGATGAGAAGATTTGCTTAACACACAGCTGTGTTAACCGATACACAAACACACACACACATGCTGCAGTTATTTTTATGTTTATGAGTAGAATAGGAGTACCCTGAGTATGAATACAATAGAGATTTGTTCTGCTCTCACAAACCAACTTCTTACACAGATTCCAGTGTTTACGCAGTAGTTGTCTGATTAATGTAAAGTCAAATCAAGACTACACTGTAACAAATTGCTGTAAAAATTACAGCAAAATTTTACAGCAGCAGACTGTTTTTCTAAAAATACAGCATATTTCTGTAAACCGCAATGCATTCTGGGGGTGTGTGACGTTTGACAAGAATTTACATCATGTTGCTGTAAATTTCAAACCTGGATCTCCAACGGTCGACCTTCTGAAGAGACAGGAGGAGTAATAGATAACTCTGGTAAGTGACTTCCCTTACTTTTAACTTTTTTATGTTTGGTAACTAGTAGTATATGAAGGTATCTACCATTGTGGTCCATATTAATCCGCGACTCGTGAGGGAGTTTCGGAAGCGCGGTCGCGGCATGATTTCACATCTGACGCGGCTATACAGCGGCTAAGGGCAGAAAATGTCTGGGCTCCTAAAGAATTACATGCTTTAGTGACGTTTGAACAGCCGCTAAATGTGATGTTGTGTCGTTTATAGCCTTCGTTAAGTTCGGCGTCAGCGTGCACCTGAGGCTCGTCATGACGAGTCAGCCACGGGAATGGACGAGGACGAGGACGTGGACGTGTTCGTGTTCGAGGAGGTTTTAAAGCAACCGAGTTTGGACAGTTTTTGCCAGATTCTTCAAACGGTAAAGTTATTCGTCAAATAGTATGTCGTTTTGCTTATGCATGTGGCGCTTGTTGTTTGTGCTTTACAAGCTCAAATGTGCTCGTGTGTGCCAAAATAGTGGCGATTTTACTGCACGTGTTTCAAAAGAATCGCTGAAGGTCAACGCCTGGTTTGGTTTAGATTTTGTGTCGTGTAATGAGGTTCACACTTAAGGTTAAAAACTCTTTTAAAAACTTTGCAGATTGTTAAAACAATTCTCCAAAAAGAAAAACAGCCTGGTGGAATCATCAGAGCAACAGAACCAAAAGCTTCTCAACAGGAGAAAGATGGTCAATATTCTGACTGCAGATAGGACAGAACACAACAGGTAACTTGTATTTTATGTTTCTTATTGCAGTGGTTACAGCAAGGAAACGTGAATATAAAAAAAATAATTATTAGAATTTCATGGAGGGCAAACCATGAAATAATAATTTTCAGTACCATTGTTTTACAATAAATGTTTCATTTAATTTTCTTTGTTTCTGCAATTTGCAGTTCATCGCTGCTGAAACAAGTGAGAGAACTTAATGGTGAAGGAATCATTCCCATTTTTCAATCAAAGGCCTGGTAAGTTCAATTTAATAATAATAATAATGATATTTTGATTTTATTTTAAATACACTGCATTTGGTTGTTATTTGAGCTGTTTAACAGATTTGAAAAGAGTTGGATTTTTGGTGAAAAAAGGCATTTTTTTCAGAAAGTTATTCAACCTCAAAAGGACTTCACCCCAACCAAGAATTTCAGGACCTGATTCATTGTTCAGAGTCAGCTGTGGACGCCGAATCCTTCACAATCGACTGTAAACAGGTTTCTAAAAAATTAATAATATTAGTTTGTAGTAGTTATTGGGTTTTTTTTTTCCCAAACCAACTGTATCTCTTAGGATGGGATTGTGGTCTTGCCTCAATTCTTCTTCTGCTGCACCTAATTCCAGGTGGGTCGCAAGAGACCCGGAAAAATGTTGGCATCTCAAGCTGAGAGCCACATTGTGAAAAATGGTACAATTTTCACTCCCAATCACGTTGTATTTGTTGAAAAACTGTTGTGTAAAGGACTAGTGTAAAGGACTGTTTAAGCATTGTCTCGTTTTGTTTATAGGTAGGAACTAGCGTAGATGAACATCAGGACTCCAGCGCACCCAGCTCTACTGTATCTGCTTGCGGTCAGGATGAAGAATAGCTGCATTCATGATACGACATCATTCTCAACAAAAAAGCTTTACCATGCGAGTCAGTGAGTGGTCCAGCTGCCTGTTCAATGCCCACTTTGTGCTTGGTGTCTCGTGCGAGAAGGTGCTTCTCAACCAATTTGCCTTCATACAAACAATTGTGTTTGAAATTGACATTGACGTTAAAGAGAGTCCAAGACTTTCAGCACTTCGAGCCAGATTTCTACATTAGAGGGGATTGACAGCTCAAATGATTTTATATGTTTGTTTTTACACTTTTTAGCACTTAGCAGTCTACCAAGGGTTTATTTCAAATGTTTTTTCTTATTTTAATTGCCTTGGAAAAAAAACCACACATTTTTGGTATATTCTCAGAAGGTGACAAAGCTTTTGTACCTTTAAAGGTACATTTCTGTACCTCAATTTGTGTGTGTGTGTGTGTGTGTGTGTGTGTGTGTGTGTGTGTGTGTGTGTGTGTGTGTGTGTGTGTATGTGTGTGTGTGTGTGTGTGTGTGTGTGTGTGTATATGTTGCCATATTACTTTAATCATGATGTAGTGGACATTCTTCTGTTTAAATTTTTTTGAATTCTGAATTTCTCATGTTTTTGTTGTTATGGCCATTTTGTACTTCTATGTAAATTTTAATGATTTAATAAATTATATTTTGAGGTTATGAAGTTATTTTTTGTGAGAAAAACAGATGTATTAATTATCCTTTTTATGCTGTTAAATGTTTGTTTATGCATACAATTTTTTTTTAAAATTTATCTGGCTGTCATCAAAAATATATATTGTACAGCTTTACACAACCAAATTATAGCAAGTACACACATTACAGTAGTTTACTGTAAAAAAATACAGCAATCGGAGATTAGCCTGTAATCGGAGAATACAGGAAAATGCTGTAAATTAAATTACAGCAGTGCTGCTGTGAAAATTACAGCAATGCGCTGGCAACCCTGCTGCCAGTATAATGCTGTAAAATTTACAGTAAATTTTTTACAGTGTATAGTGTAAGTTGATGAGACCTACAGTTTCTACATTCTCTCAACAAAGTTCTGTTTTCCTAGCCATGTCTTGTTTTCTTAGTGGCCTCCGTTTGCTCACTGGTCATGGCCAGAGTCATCTGTCAATGTAAAGTTGATCTTTATTTTATGTCTTTTTTAGCTCAACATGTTTTACTTGTATATTATACTCATTCATTAAACACAGAGTTATATCTTTCTAATGTTCATTTCATTTTGATATGATGATGAACTAATGAAAATTCCAAGTTCAGTATCTCTGAAAATTACACAAGAAATATTTTTTTGAAATGTATGAAAATGAAAAGTATGAGCAAATACAGCACTCAGACCTATATTGAGGCCATTTCCAGGTGACAAACGTCACCAGGGACCATACTGAAACCGTCCAGGGAAGTTACACACACACAAACCCGGAGCAGTGTTCAGGCTTAAGCGTGGCATATGGGGGTCAGTGTCTTGCTCAAGGACACTCAGTTGTACAACCAGGGAGAGTGGGATTTGAATAAGTATTATTCAACATAATAACAAGTTTGAACATTTGCTTTTCTGTGTTTATTACAAGAAAAAAGATTCTGAAACCGAGAAAACAGTCCTTAAAAAAAAAGTCCTGTTCATTAACAAATAACATGCATCCCTTCTTTGGGTAATTACTGTATACGACTTAAATGGCTATTTCTGCTTATTAATGTTATTCTTACTTATTATATCATTCAGTTCAGACAAACCCATCAACCCACACAAGCGCGCACACACACGCACACACACGCACACACACACACTTCCTCACTCTGAAGTGGGCTGCTGCTGTCATAAGTGTGTGGGTTGTGCTTTTTATTTCTGAGATGTGAAATGTCTTAAACACACACCGACAAAACAATGCTACAGTTTGATCCACATGTGGCTTTACAAATGTAGATATAGGCAAATAGGAAAACAGATAAAGACAGATAAGCAGACAGAAACTTTCAAGCTTGCACGCCTGCAGAACAGGCAGAAGTTCATGTCAGCGACCCCAGTGTTCGCACTGCCCACAATTCAAACCGAATGCTTTCGAGAGAAATCAAGCGCGAACCGCAAAAGGCACATCACGGCCCACCATCGCTCGCGCACAAGTAAACACGGGGATCAGAAAAGTGTGAAAAAGAAGGGGGTGTGGAGGATGACTATTTCTGTCCAGCACAGCAGTGAGTCAGGACCACAGGAAGACGCACGCTGCAGGTGGGCTACGGAGGTGTCAGGCGGGGTGAGCAGGAAGGGGGTGGCTGGGCTCTAAGGGTCCACAGTGGGCCCATCTATCACCTACAGCCAGCAACAAACGAGTGCGCCCGGCCCCGGAGTGCACTCTCGCTCCGATTACAGCTCCCATCGGACCCGTGTTGACACATCTGCACTGAAACACGGCAGATATACTGTACAACACGGGCTGCCTACACACATTAACAACCCACTTTTCCACAACAACAAGCACGAGCTGTGCTACCGTGCTGAACCACTGGCATGGCGACAAGGATAAAGATACCAGACTTTGGGCAAAAGCCACTCTGAGCAGCGATTAATGTGTTGTCAATGGATCGGGACGATAACAGAGACAGCGGAAGGGCAATGGAGAGGAAGAGTACGTCCTCACCAGTCAACCGTCTGCCTGACTCTGCATAAAGTTCTACATAACAACCTCGAATTTATGTGCTTGTTTGCAATAGAAAAATGCAGTATACATACGCTACAAATAATGCATTGATTATATCAGAATATATAAATAACCATATGCATGATGCTAATAGAATGCAGGTTCTAAAATTCAACCTATTCTACTCATCTATTGTAAAGTTGGATGAAATTACATTTTAAACTGTTTTGAACAGCATGAAACGTCAAACATACTATTAGTAAGTACATTTTATTTATATAGCACTTTTCTCAGAAAAAAAAATCACAAAGTGCTTTACAAGGTGTAACCATAGACAAAAAACACTGTCAAATAAAGCCTGTTTAAATAAATGTGTCTACAGCTGATTTTTTTAAACCAACAGAATGCATCGTCTGTATTGACAGAGGCAAGGCGTTCCACAGTCTGGGAGCTACGGCCTGAAAAGACACGTCTCCGCGGGTCTTTAGCCGAGTTTTGGGGATCTTCAGGAGGGACTATTATGTTTACCCTAACCGTAATAAATAAATAAATAAATAATAATAAAACCCTAACCATAATTTATACAGTAAAACCTCTAATAGAGCGCCTCATAACAATGTAGAAATAGAACACTGTGACATTCTATTAGAGGTTTTACTGTATTTACGTGAGTGTGTAATTTAATTTCGAATAGAAATTTTTTTTTTTTTTTTTTAATTAAGAGTGTTTAAATAAAGATGTTCATGCATGTTTAAAGCCTATGGTAAATGTTATAAACGAGGATTTCTCTGAAACATTCATCATCATTCGGTAAAAGAATTGCGTTGTCAAACGTAGGTGTGTGATGGACAACAGCAGTAAAGAGCCACTAAGAGCACAAACAGGGGGATGATGATGCGGCGTCTGCGGGACAGGCCTGTGATTTCCCTGGCTGCTCGTCCCCGCTGCCGTTTTTCAGCATGTGTGGCTGTAATAGCAGACGTGCTGCCAGCAACACTCAATCACTCAGTTTATGAATCCAAACAACAGTCAGTTACGTGGAGAGAGAATCCACAGAGGATGACACTGAGAATTCAGTCCCGAGGTTCTCTAACAGCAGACTAGACCAGGTGGATGGATGTATAGAAGGACACCTAGACAGAGAGAGAGAGAGAGAGAGAGAGAGAGAGAGAGAGAGAGAGAGAGAGAGAGAGAGAGAGAGA
>SOMO01000196.1:79053-93783 GCA_028128575.1 Paedocypris carbunculus | reverse complement strand
AATTGTTTATACACTAATTTATAATCTAGAGTATAAACTACTACTAGAACGTATGTAAGAAATAAGTCTATTAAGCCCACAATAGAATACAAAAATGAACTTTGAGGTCTGGAAAGCTTTGCAAAAATGTGGTTTATTATGTGTATAATGTGTGTATTACTATAAAGTGAACATTATTTTTAACACATCCATGTATCTCACCTGTGGGTTGTACTCATTTTCTGGCTGAGACGGCAATAATGATGATAAGCACAGCGAGAAGCAGCGCTCCAGCGATTAGCAGATAACACTTCCTCCTCCTTAGCTGTCTCTGAGAAAACAAAACAACATGTGATTAAACTAAAGTTTTCGTCAGGTCATGCGATCCAATCCACATAGCTTTAATAAACTCTGTCCCTTCAACTTGCAACTTGTTCAGACCGGAGGAAACATCTTGTTGCTTCAGATATTTGTCTTTCTCCTTGAATTCATAATTAGACAATTTACACAGGCAACCCATCAAATTCGATTCATTTTTTCCACAACCAAACAATTTGAACAGTTCATCTTGACTATATGTCATGAAGTGATGGTGGGAGTCTGCCCCTTCCGTATTTGTGTTTATATTTATTTACCACTTAAATAAATACAATTTTATAGATGCAAAGACAAAAATAAAACAGCGGTCCAAATGTTTTACAAACTATAAAAAAAAATTCTAATCCAAATACTGAAAATTCGATTGGGACATTGTGATTAAAAGACTGATGGTTATTTAAGTGAATATTAAAATGCTAAATAAACTCATCACTAATAACATCTTATGTAAATTGCATTGTTTATTAGAATGTTTGTTTAAATTATGACAATTCTCTAAACAACATATTTGCAATAAACCATCAAAACCCTAATAATTGATTATTGACATGACAGACTTATTTCTTGCTTTATAAATGACACAACATCAACAGACTCCAATTTGACAAAACTTTGTCAATTTGGTTTTCAGTTAGTCAACTTTTGCTTTTGCCTGTTTCATCACTAGTCAACCTTACAAAAGAGCAATCTTCTACATTTTTCTTTGTTGATAATCCCCGTAAAGAAAGACAGAGGGCTTGAAGCAACATACAAGTTGCGGCCAAATCAATAAATCAACAATCATGATTTGAAAGAATCGCTTCAATCTTTGTACCAAAAAACCTGCTCAGAATAGACGAAACAATGCGTGCAATTTTCCAAACTGGTTCCCGTTGCCAATGCAATAGCATAAAACCAAGGCTCTGCCACCAATTGACCTCTATAGGCGCTCTCTTCAATACACTGACGTGCTTTGAAAATGATTTCTCAAAGACAGAATTGAATTGTGGCCCGGAGTCAAGAGCTGCTGGACGAGAATGAGAGAGCTGCATTTTCTGCCGAGCTCCAGCTTGGGCTGAACAGCGTTCTGCAAAACCCATCTGGCTCTCTGATGCTCCGCCACTCCGATAAGGCAGTGTGGTGGGAGGAAGCCCTGCGTGGCTTTTCAAAAGAATTCTGGAAAATTGCAAAAGGATCCATTTAAACTTCCAATGTCAAGGCAGCATCCTCTCACGGGGAGGCTGGAACCCCCTGCGCGTCGATGGCGTTGTTATCCAGAGGAATTAAGACTTCGGCTCAGAAGCGAATCTAGCAACAAGTGCTAAAACAATAGCAGTGAATGGAAAGGGCTTGCTGCGTATTTCACGCGCATTCTTCTGACTCCACAGGAAGCAGCGATGCTCGGGATGCGGTCCTTTGCTCTTCTGTGTTTTGCTTTGCATGGCCTTCCCTGCTTCCCAAAGGTTTTTTTTTATTTCTTTTTCTTTGACAAAGCCAGAAAGAGCAGCAGTCCTAGACACCGCTAGGCTGGAGTCTTTAAATCCTGACATGCTTCAAAGCGCAAAGAGCAATTCATCTTCTTATCTGAGGCTGGAAACCGGCTTTCTGCGTGGAAGAGTGTGTATGTGTGCGAGGAGGGAGGGGAGGAAAAGGGAAGACGCAAAAAAAAAAATGCTGTCGAGTAATTTTCCGTTTAAACGTTCCACTCCACAACAATTTGCATAAGCAGCCCTGCGTCTGTGATAAGAAGATTGGTAATTTTCAAAGGCTCTGTAGGGATTGGGAATTAAAAGCCTCTCTCTGCTATCTCCTCTCTTGCAGCTGGTCACCACAGATTCCCTCGCTTCTTTCTTGCATTTCTCCAAAACCGCGCCTTATAAACTTTCTCTTTCTTGCTCCACCACTCTCCACACAGTCTCTCCGTGCTGATTTTCTCTCTCTCGCTGCATTATCGTCGCTTTCTCTGTTATTCAGGGAAACAGGAAAATAAATCGGGTAAAATGGGAAAAAGCGCAAAAAAAAAAAAGAACACTTTTCGCCTATACAACTGTTGCTCAATTTGAAGAAGCGAGTGTGAGCATTTACAGACTGAAGGAAGGGAAAACGAATATGGAGAGTGAGGAGCTGGCAAGGCGACAAAAGAAAAGATTTTCTGTCTCAAACTCATTTATTTAAGGTCTTGGAAGAGCAGTAAAGCGAGTTTTAGATTAGCCCTTTTAATTACGATTCATCGGTGGCAAGAAATCAGAGCACGTTTAAACATGCTCGTGTCATTTATTTGGCTTTTTGAACTCGCAATAGACTTTTTAAATGTTTTAATGTGACTTTAAAATTAGTGCCAGTGCATTGATTTATATCTTAAATGCTGATCGCCTGACTGACTGTGTTGAACAGTGCAAGGGAACTGTGAAGTGAAATTGTCTAAGAATTGCTTAGAAAAATTGCTAAAATACATTAAACCGCATTGACTTTGTTGCCATTACCGAGCTGACGAGTGAGTTGACTGTTGTAAAAACAGTTATTTAATCTTCATGACAAGAGAGCATAAAGATAGTAAAAGAGTGATATGGTGAAAAAATGGACAAAAAGAAAGAGAGAATGAGAGAGAGAGAGAAAGCGAGAGACATACTGGAAGACCTACAGTAGCAAGAGAGAAAGAGTCATTTACTTTATGCAACTAGAAATGTCTTTATAATGTCATAATAGCACAGCATGATGATTACTGACACAATAATATTCTTCCTTTATCTCATCTGCTCAGAAAATTGAAGGTCCAAAAAAATAAATAATGCTTGTGCTTCCTCTGACTGCCTTGTAATCCGCTTATGCACAATTTACATAAATTTCAGAACCCAACTCTTCTTGAATGTGGAAAAAAATAAACAGGAAGTGAGTTCTTCACTTTGCGCTCTTCTGCCTTTGGCACTTGTTGGAGGGGACGGGAAAAAAAATGCAGCAGACTACATCTTAGACGAAGAGAACGAACAAGAAGGGTTTAGTGTTGACTTTGATCATGACTCTGCATAAATCTGAGAAAAAATAGGCGGTTTTATAAAAAAATAAATAAAATGAAGCATTGATATACATAAATATAATACATTACTAAACCATAAGGGGGGATTTTTTAATGTGTCTAGACATCTTTAAGATTAAATCGCTGTTAAAACACTGTAAAAGGCCTGGGGTTCTGAAACAGACTTGTTTGACTCATTTTACTTGAGGTCAACGTTCAAGTTTCTAGAACTGTAATAAGTTATAGTAAAAATATACAAATAATATTGCACTACAGCCAAAAACTAAAGTAAACGTATTCCTTAGTTGTCACACTCTACCGATTGAACTGCACAGAACATGAAAATAAACAATGTGCAATATAATTTATCATTTAAATTTAGCGCTATGATTTTGAATCTCAACGTTTAAAAGGTTTGACTTGTTTAAATGTGTAATTTTCTGTTTAGGACACCGTGCAGAAACACAACTATATTATACAGAACCACCATAACACAAATTACTTTTTAATGTTAGGATGCCAGAGGAGACTGGCACCAGTGAGGATATTTCCTCTCATTCGGTGGCAAGAAAAACAAGATTTTTTTTTCCTAGCCATTGTTGGCTTTCTGCTTGCCTACTGATTATAGTCATATTTTATGTTTACTTTCTTAGTAGTCTAGAAACAGTTCCCAAATAGTCTCAATTAGGACTGTAGTAACTGTTATAATGCTGTGTGTGTGTGTGTGTGTGTGTGTGTGTGTGTGTGTGTGTGTGTGTGTGTGTGTGTGTGTGTGTGTGTTTAGAGCTTATACTAAACTCTGCGAAACTCTCTCACATACATATGCATTCCACTTGATCTCCAGTATCCCATCACACAGCTCCATTCTGCACATTGTGAACTTCCCCGCACTAGTGATTTGCTTTGCCGTGGCAGGACGCGGCTTGACTCAGCGCCCATCAACTGGATTTTGCATTCATTACGAACGAAACCTGACAGATACTTAACACGGGAAAATTTAGAAATGCAGGAGCAAATGTTGTTCCGAGAATTCAACATGTCCATAGTAAAAAAATAACTTCTAAATGCTTCAAATCGATGAACTGTTGTTGTTGCTGTTGGGCAAAGAGTTACTTTTTCTGAGACAATAAAGAAAAAAAACGGGAAAAAATGGTAAGGGTGTTCACTAATTTAAAATTGGAAAGACATATCATAGGTTAAACAATTAAATAACATAAAAGCCAATACAGTACAGTATTTCAGCCAATCTTTATTTTTAGTTTTTTGGTCATTGTTATTTATTCTACTAAGTGCATGTGCGTGTGTGTGTGTGTGTGTGTGCGCGCGCGTGTGTGTGAGTGTGTGTGTGAGAGAGATGGAGAGGGAGAGAGAGAGAGACAGAAAAATAGAGAGAGAGAGAGAGAGAAAGAGAGAGAGAGAAGTAGTGAATCGCTTTGGGTCTGAGAACCATATCCGGCTTATTCAGAAGCAGATAGCAAATAATAATGCAACGGCCTGCTCAATGTCACACTTTACAGACCACAAAATCATCCAATAGTGGTAAATAAGCCCACAAACACAACATGGGATTGTAATCTGAGTAATCTGAATATGCTTTAGAGCAAGATTGTGGTATTACACAGATAATTCCCATTCCCAACAGAATATGCTTTCGAGGTGCCTTTTTTCACACTTTATAACTTTATTACTTATCACCTTTAAAATGATCAAATTGACAAAATCCATCCATACACCCATTTTCTAAATGGCTTTTCAATTTTTAGCATACTCAGACAAACACGTTAAAACATCCAGATCCTCGAACTTGGGTCTGCTTTCTAACGCCGCTACCTAAGACACCATAGTGAAGCCGTTACATAGCCTTTACAATTTCATGAGATGTTGAGAACAAATCCTTAAATGTGATCTTAAAAAGACTAATAATTCATTTAAGGCACTAATTATCCAACTATACAGTAAAAAAAAAAAAAAACATTGATAATCAGTTTCAGTATAACAGCTTTGACCCCACTTCCAAAAAAAAAAAAAACGTTTTTTCAAAATACATCTGCTGAATATTGTCTTAACTTAATTTATAGTTCCAAGATAAAATAGGGTAAAAACACTATAGACGTAATCACTTGGGATCACAAGAAGAGGCTGAGAAAAGGAGTGTGTCCTCGCATTATGAGCTAAACTTTGTTCACCGTCTCTTCGTGTGAGTTCAGAGCAGCCGCATGGTAATGAACAATCATGTTCCATCGTGCTCCATTGAACTCTGATGGGGCTGATACAACATCAGTGTCGTCATTTACAGACCGTCCGCGATCACAGAGGAACTGCGTTTGGCTTGATGGATTACGGGTTCAATTTATTTCCAGCGTTCTGTTAACTGACATCTTGGGCTGCAGAACTGGCTGCTTTTAATTGACTAGCTTGTGTAATGTTCGTCAGAGTGGGTTTATAGGGTATCCATGAGGGGAAACGTGCTAGGCCTGTGCGGAAAGAATCCCCCCCGCCACTCAATCAGGGTGGGCCGACTGGCGAAGTGCTAAATTGCTCTGCGTGAGTTCGGTCACGCCTCAGTTGTCCTTGAGATAATGAAATGACAATTAATAGGAAAGATGTTGCTTTTCACTCATTTACCAGCTTCTGCTCTTGAAAATTAACTCGGGAGATACACACTACTCACACATTACAAAACAAAGGTCTGAAAATCTGTTTAAAGTACAGACACATTAAATTAAAAGTCCATTCATTTGTTTAAAAATAGTGAATTGGGGAAAAAAAATAGGTAGATAAAGTGAAAAATAGAAAAAAGACAGATTAAAGTAAAATAAAAATCTGAATTCATATTTTTGTTCAATTGTTTTTTTTTTTTAGTTTAGACACGCACACACACTCACATGCGCACACGTACACGTACACGAACAAAAACACACTCACACACACACACACACACAAATCTATATTGATGTGACATTTAAAAAAAAAAACCTGAGAATCGTTTTTGTTTACCTTCAGAATTGACATTTGCCGTAAACACAAACATGGTGGAGATCATGATACCTGATAATGACTGGCTTTGGCGAGTTCCTGATTGGCTGAGTCAACGTTGGATGAGGTGGTCTGGATGTAGTCTTCAATGCTGTCTGAGGAGTGAGAAAACACAGCACTGTTCAGGACCCTTTTAGCTCATCAGAAGACAAAGGTCTTGCTCAGGCACAGTAATCAAACAGAAAATGGTCAGGTATCGCGCTGAACTGATGCTCCTTTATTAACACTTCCACAGACTCTGTTCTGCAACTATCCACCATCACAAAAACAGACAAAATACACGCTCCCCTTCAACACATTGTTATTATTTAATATAGGATACATATATACATAAACTCTTCAAAAATTACAACTATTTCATATAAAATAACAATTCATGAAATAATCAATATGATTAAAAACATTTAGCAAATAATACTGTTCTAGCTTGTTTTATATGAATGTTTTACTCAATGCCTATTTAACTCTTGCTTTTATCGACCTGGATTATAGGTTTTTCCTTCTTATAAAGTATATAAAAATATATGTTTTCCAATGTTTTGAGGATCACAGCCAACATAGTTTTCTCCAGTTACATAAAAGAAGTATGAAAGGATTTGATTTTCCCTCTCATTCCATTGAAAATGCTGCTAAAAGAATTCACAGAATGATAAAAAGCTGTACGCACAGACATTCTTTCTTCCTTAATTCGTAGGAAAGTCCTCTAATTATTAACTTTGAATAATCCAAATGAGTTGTCTTGTTCCAATGCACATGTACTTGCACAAGCAGGTGAGAACACTGATTCAAATGCAAAGTCAATTTTCTTCCCAATTAAAACAAATGTGCGGTTCACCACACAGGAGAGCAGAACTGATGCGAAGTGTGAGAGCTGCAAACGTTAAAGCAGAAGACCTGGAGCGACAAATGAGCTTTTATGGATCTTTCTACAATTTTAGTAAGATTTTATTTAGAATTTTATTTTTTCTTGTCTCAATTGTATTAGTTTTATTTACCAGTGACAAATCATAAATTAAACGTGTAGCTTAAAAATAATTACGTTTAATTCTAATTATGAAAAATAAATTCTCTACACGCTTGTGTAGATTTTCTCTAGATGTTTGGTTTTAGTACATGCATTAAGGAGAACTTTAGAGTGTGACAGGGTCAGTGTGTCTTGCTATGTGATTGGCCGGACACTAATCCAAGATGAGTGCCCCGCCTTCAAGACCAGAATAAATAATAAATTAATAATGAATAATCAAATTAAAGAAAGAATAAAAGAAATAAAGAAAGAAAGAAATGAAAAATTAAAAAGAAAGAAGGAAAGAAAGAAAGAACGAACGAAAGAACGCAAAGCAACTTAGTGTTTAAATAATTTTTTTTAACATAAGCATTGAGTAAACAAGCAAATAAACAAATACAAAGTACGGCTATCTTAACACAATTTAAAAAAAAAAAAAAAAAAAAAAAAAACATCTTTATTTAACCATAATTAAGCCTAAAACTTCAAACACCTAGACATGTTAGCCGACGCTTCAACTGCAGCCAAAAAAAAGTATTAGCATTATTTCAGCCGGAGTGCACACAAATATTTGACAATGTAGCTCTGGGATTCATAAAGAGCAAAGCGGTTTGTGTTTTGCATTAGATGATTCACTGCATCTCTTTTCCTCGTTTAATTCCGCTTTTTATATGCAGAGCCTTGTTTGGTGTAATATAAACTTATCAGCTGCCAAACATGAACAAACACGACTCGGGGAGCATAATAAAATAACTGCTGCTTTTTAACCGCCATCAGCTCAACATCCTCATTTCATTTAAGAATTACAGGGACATACTTTATAATGACTCTAAATGAACAGGCTTGACAAGCTCTTATCATGACGCTCTTCTGTTGGTCACTGCTCACTCAAACTCACACGGTGAATACTCCTGAAAAGATTAGACTAGAAATAATTAAAGACTCAACCAATTAGAGCGCCGCAACGCTAAGCCGTAAAACAAACACCCAATTAGTTAGAAACTCGATTTAGCATTCCTCGCTACAGACTCAAATCACCTCTTTATAGAATTAATAGATGCACTATGTACACTAACAACCTTAAGCAACGCCGAAGCGGTAAATTAAGAGAGCTAGACCAACACATTCTACTGTTATAAGAGCTTATTTATTGGTTAAAATACAAAAGGCAAATATTTACCTCAACTGCAGTTTCTTAAATATATACAAAAATGTGTGTGTGTGTGTGTGTTTTGTGTGTGTGTGTGTGTGTGGGGGGGGGGGGGGGGNAGGATTGTGGGTACATTTGCATTGTGGGGACCTTTGGATTGTGGGGACCTAGAGGAAACTCATGAGGAAAACATGTGAAATCAACTTAGAAAGACCCCTAACTCACACCCATTTTGCTGCCCCTGTGTCACAATGTTTTGAGGAATTATTTGACTACTATTTTATTAAATTTTTTAAATTAACTTTTTTGGAAGAAACTTACCGTGCTAGATTACACTTGTTGTTTCTCCAAATATGAAAACGCTAATAAAACCCAGCTAAAAAAACACTTTTATTGCGCTTTAATGCACTGTGGATAAACTAAATCTGTCTGCAGGCTTTTGTTCTGGCCTAGAGACGATAGCCAATACACTTGGAATAAACACTTCCTATTGTTTTCCATCGTGCATACAACATAGTGATGCCCACACAAGCGCAGGTGCGCACAGTGCCAGTCATATCCATGGCAAACTCCAAGGAGGGCAACAATCCAGGAGCACATACTATCTGAACAACTGCATCTTTCATTTCACACCAAATCTCCTGCTCTGAGAGAAAATCTCAAACTCAAAAATATGAAAGATGACAGCTGAAGTCGCAGGGCTTTTTAAATCCCCTCACCGAGGTGTTTTCAAAGATGTGAAAAAAGAGAATATGCAGGCTTTACTCTCACATAACACTACATCACGTTTGCTTCCGTTTTTATTATAGATGTTGAGGTGTTTTAGATTAGAGCAGGCATAAATCACAGCACATAATATTGCATTTTCCTTTTTTGCTTTTTGTTGTTTTTTGGAAACTTTTCAAAAAGCATCAACTAAAAAATTGTCTTTTAAAGCTGTTTGCCTGGTCAAAAATGTCAAAATTGTACAAACAAATGTCCAGCAAAAACAGTATACGTACAATGCCCAAGAATAATACTAGTCAATTTGTGAATTCTCCCAAGATCACATCTTTGAGTCTTTAGTGACTTTGCGTTGGGGAACCAAGAAAAGCGCTATAAAAATAAACTTGAACTTCGAAACTCTGGATTTCAAGGAAATACCTTTGTGTTTATATGCCTATGACTTTATTATTAAAGTGTTCTGACATGTTTCAGATAAGTTTCCCTGGTGTCAGATACTCAGGATGACGTTGAGTGAAATGACAGCGGTGAAATGTGTAACCTCGATTTTCTGATGAATGGGAACAAGGCGCTGTCAATCTTAGCTACATCAGGATCTGACGCTATATGCCCGCAGATCCTTCCTTCCAAATCAACGGTAAAAAAAATCTGCAAATTCATGGTACCCAACGTCATGCAACCAGTTCATATCTCTTCATTGGCTCTTAGAAAGCTTAAAAGTGAATTGGGTTCACTGGGCGTTCCCCAAGTATAAGACATTTGGCACAATGTCGACTGGGAACTGTGGATCTCTGACGCACTACTAATAGTTTAAAACAAGTGTGTCTTGTTTTATTATCAGTTAACTGTTTATTTACTCTTTATCTGTTATCAGTTTATTTATCAGAATAATTTACATGGCTAAAATTACACAAATCATAACAGACAAAATCCAAGAAATTGACACTGAAATGATTCCAATGTTGAATACATTTTAGAATTATCTTAAAATTAAATGCAAATCATCTCAGTCAATTCATGAACAGTTTTGTTAATTAGAATAAATCTCTTCATTCAAGAAACGTTTTAAAGAATCTTCCTCAGTGCTTGGGGTTTCATTAGAAAGATTTTGTACCATGAGTGTGGGACAAAATGTGAGGGAAAATTCAAAGGACAATTTGAACAACTCCTAAAGGTATTAAACATCTCCACTCATACGACCTGTGGAACGTACAGCACACATAGGATTAATTATAACACTGGACAAAAGGACACTGTGTTGAATGGATACCAATTAAAACAAGACTGGACATTTTCAAACAAAGTCTCTAAGGCAAAAGGTCTCTCTTCTCATTTGACTTTCCACGTTTGCCTTTGTAGAACAATTCTAATCAAGAAAGCTGTTACCATTAAGGGCGACACATTTGTTGCAGAAAAATATACAGTTGTATTCAAACTCAATATAAAAAGTTTTTTTTTTCCATACACAGTTTTAATAACAAAAGTCAATTAAAACTTTAAATATTGAAATATGATAAAAACCGGTATACTGTAGTATTTTGAACTTTCATGTGTTTACAGTTTGAATATTTGCACAGCAAAAGGACTTGCAAGAACGCACATAAAAGCCTTAATAAGGGTCTCTATGCAGTTCAAACATTGTTTCTTTCTGCATCTTGTCTGAGCGCAGGGAACTGTGGGTAATGTAGTGAGAACATGTCAAGTGAAAAGATGCTCTAATCAGCAACCGAATTGCTTTGCAAAAGGGATTACATGGATTTTAGCATCACAATATAAAAACTTAAATATATATAAAAAAAAAAAAAAAAACATTTTTCCCAAGGTCACTGCAACAAAATATTGTTCATTTTTTTTTAACTCCAGCCATTTATGAATGATGCAAATTTTATTAATGTTTTCCTTACATGTTCCTTACTCTGTGAATCATTGAACTACCAAATTCCAAAATCATTATTATTATTATTATTTATTATTTGACTTCACAGAGGCAACTTTGACTTTATCAGATATTTTCATCTAAATAATATCACATTCCTTCTTTCTTTAACACTAAATAGCAGTCACGCTTTCCCTGAAAATTAAATCCTCAACATTGGACAAAGATATTAATTCAATGTAATTAAAAGCAAAATCATAAAAATACAGTAATATAACTGAAATCCAGGAGGATGAAGAAAAACTAGGTCATCACTGAGAGGTAAGAGCATCAGCACTAATAAGTGCTCATGCATGACTTCATCGCTTAGGGGCGGAGCCAAGACTCATGCTTCACACCCCTGAAATTTGAGCCAAGACATTGCTAGTCCTTCCCCATTTATAATATCATTTGCACATTTTAGCACTCAACTGTTAACCCCGTACGGAGATGATGAATTTAACATTAGCTTTCAGGTTAAAGTGCATCTAATTTGATTTAGTTAAACATGGCTGAAAAGGATAATGACATTTCAGAAACATTAGTCAGAAGATTTTGGCTAAACATTTCTAGTATGTATATGGATGATGATCCATTTATATCAATGTACACGCTAAATAACCACGTGAGTAATGGCTCTGCTCCGGAATCATCATAAATGTCACTTTATGAGCAGACAGGCTTGTTCCGTGAATGAGATGGAGGAAAAAACCTGCTTGTTGTGTATTTGGCTAGTGATGGTGATGTCTTGTTCTCTACCTAGAATTATCCTCAGCAAGGGATTATGGAAGAGTTTGACACTTGCTCACCTATGGTGTCTCCTTGTTCATGCACCATGCTGGCCAAGTCTTTCATGATCTGATTAACGTCCAGCATGTCTCTCTGCAAAAACAAAACAGATTATAATGCGGAGGTCAGTCAGGTTATTGATGCACTGGAGTTATTAAAAGTGTGAAGTTTTATAAATTAAAAAGAGAGAGAGATAGTAAAATATGAATACAGAAATACAATATACAGTATTTTCCCAGCCATTAACATTATTCATTATTGCTAAATGTTTACAGTATAATAATAATCTACTTGTTACAATCATTGGCGTTTCTATGGACTACAATCCCCAGAAGCCTTTTCTTCCCGTCTTTGTGTGTGTCATCATCTGTTCTATTGTTTTCACCTGATCCATCTTTGTCATTGTATTTAAATCGTCACCTTGTCAGTCGTTATTGTTGCACGTTGACATGTGTCTTTGTGAGTACCTGTACAAGATTATGTCTTAAAGTTGTGTTTTTCATCAGCAGAAAAATATACAACAAATTATAATAATTTAAATCTATAAAACATTCATATGTTTTATAGTTTTTATATGTTTTAGCACTCAATGGAAAAGTATGATTAGGTCTGATTAAGGATGAATACATCTAATAATTATTTGAAAGATATATACATATGATACAAATTTCACAATTTCTATATGGTTCCAAATTACCATATTGACACATTCACTCACTTTCTGCAGTTGGGCAGTCCAGGATTTGAACTTGTGACCTTTTGATAGCAAGCCCAGTTTTCTACCACTAGGTCACAGCTGCCCTCACATTGAGTAAGACATGACAGAAATCCTGTCCCATGGTGCCGATTAACAGATTCCCCATGTGGTCCGGTACAGACGCCTCTAGTCTATCTCCCATTCACAGACCTATTCATTTTTTCTTCATGCCAGTGAAACCGGGTCAGAGGGACTGGAACCATTGCGCTATTCATCACAGGTGTTTTCAATTGTTGGCGAAACTGGCAGCCATTCTACCACAGCACACGCCATTTCACCAAAGCCAAAACAACCCAAGCCAATCAAAAACCACCCTGTTAAATTTTCTCCGTGTAGACATTTTTACATGGAAACACTTTAACGCCACAAAAGTGTTCCCATTGTGATTTAAATCACAATTTATATATATATATATATATTAGGGGGTGAAGCCTTGTTTCTAGTTAATGCCATTTAAGAGATGATAAATCAGCAATTGTCCAGTTGAACTGAGGGTACACAACACACACACACACACACACATTACATAATTCTCCCATGCTCTCTGATGACCCTCTGATGGCCCCATTCTTCCCTTTAACTTTTTCATGAAGCCAACTTGCTCAGAGACACGTTGTGCCACCGAGGCAGTTCCACGGATGGTCAGCACCGTCTGATTGGTTAAAACGCGGTTCAGTGCTTTGAGTAACATGATCCAATGAAGCATTTCAAAGTTCTACATCCATAACTTCCCTGCCTTGAGCGACCAGGGAGATGGACGTAAAGTTCATTTTGTGTGCCTCTGATTGACCTCGAGAAAGCAAGCAACTATAAAATTTGCTAAATGGCATTTAAAATAGTACAAAAATACTAAGATGATTGGCACATGTGGTTTGTAGCTCTGTTACCACAAGGAACTGAGTTTGAGGCCCGGCCAATCGGGGTAGGTGGGTGGTCTTCCACAGAAAACAAAAACATGTTTTTTTTTATGGATGTATAAAAAAACATGTTATCATAGATGTGCATTTTGTGCTATTGTTATCATTACTGTTAATATTACTGTGAATATTTTTGTCACTTTTATTGATATTTTTTTCTTTTTTCCTTTACCAGTACTTCTTAATTCTGTATGCCAGTTTATCACATACCGACACTGTTTAATATTGTAACACACTATAGACAGTTCCTAGATATGTAAATAATGTACAATGTTTTGCATAGGACATCATGTTGGTCTTTTTTACAGACGTGAGAACTGACAGACCCAGGCATGTTTAAATTAAAAGAAAATAGAAAAAAAACCTTAACAATATTGACTGACAAAAAAGCAATTTCCTGAACGACAAGATGATAGTTCAAGTGTCATGCAGATCAGATTGATGATCTTTAACCGCCGCTGCGAATTGCCAAACACCATCCAGTTTTTATTTGGAAAACGCAAGATAGAGATGAGATATAAGGAGCTTGTGAACAAATCGAGGTCTCTGAGGTCCTTCTTTGTTTCATTACATACAAAATGTCAGACATCTGCTGCATCTGACACATGCACCTGCATGGCTCTCACACAAACACACTTCAGAAAACGCCGCAGACAGCAACTGTAGCAGCTAGACAATTAAATATCTGGACTGATAAGGCTATAGATGTCACAGTAAAAAACGGCTTCCCAACAGAAGATGACTGACAGATCTATGAATGCAACACGCCAGGACGCTTTGCAGGAGCAGCGGCAGACGAAGGTGAATGTGAGAGTGACTGTAAACCATCAAGACAGTCAATCCGAGACAAGAATACAGTCAGGAGAAGGAACTGCAGTGATGTGAGAGAAGAGTTGCTCCGTGAGTGATGGACTAGATGTGACACTGTGACCACAAAAAAGGTTTCAAATAACCCTATTTTTAGTTTGTCCTATTCACAGAGAGAGAATGGATAGTCGGGCTATTTGGGATATTATGAACAAATTCATTTTGTTAAGCAAAAACATATGCCTTTTGATGTTGAAGAAACTATTTTATAAGAAAGAGTAATT
>SOMO01000196.1:62992-78961 GCA_028128575.1 Paedocypris carbunculus | reverse complement strand
AGAGATAATGAGTGAGTGAGTGAGTGAGTGAGTGACTGAGCTCAAAAGAGAGAGAAAGTGAGAGCAACACAAAGAGAGAGAGAGAGAGAGAGAGAGAGAGAGAGAGAGAGAGAGAGAGAGAGAGACGGGGTCAGACAGACAGACAATGCAAGATGCCACAGACAGATTAATAATATCTAGGAAATTAAACACACAGAAAGAGCTCTTGAAGATACTGACATGTAACTTTTGGTGAAGATAATGTGATATGACGACCCTCCGTGTTTCTGATTTTAAGTCCTGAACTAAACGCAGCATGTATCAAAACCCCCCTGGAGCTAACAACCTGAAATCTCCATATTTAGCAGCAGCAGCTGGGTGTGTGGAACTCTACAAGAAGCTAGAAACCGTCGTGGATAGATGGAGAAAAATACAAGTCCACAACACATTATAGCTGATGGCAGCATAACAGCTTGAAAGAAATAACAGAAGAATGACAACACACACCTACACAGAAATGCAAATCTGTGGCAACGTTTATCCTTTATTTATTTCACAAACTCACTATTTTTTTCTTCTTCTTCCATTAGAAAAATAGCACCTTTTTATAGACTTTTTTTAAAGGAAAGTCTATAAAAAATTGAACGTTTATTGCTTAACTTCTAGTATATATATATACACCTAGAAGAATACAGTCACAACGACAAAACACCAACACTGTAAATTTCTACCAGAAAGAAGGAAATGCATTCGACTTGATTCCACGTTTAATTGTTTAACATGTTGTTACCATCAGCGCAAATGTTAGATAATAAAATGGTAAAAAAAAAAAAAAAAAATCTGATATTTTGCATCAAGTGCACGAGAAGGAAAACCAATGACTGCTATTTAAGAGAAGTGCCTCGTTGAAAGATGCACAAAGATCACTAAAACGGAGTTTCTTTGAGACTTCCCTCCGTTGCGAACTAATGTGTGAGTGATGCACACGATTATGGAGATCATAAATCATCACAGGTACTTGTCATTTCCACGAGAAAGCATTTAAAAAAGACAACATGCCTGTGGGACAGACTATTTTTCACAGTTTGTGTTCTACTTCAGCTTTCCCCGATCAGAGGGACGATCATGTGTGTATCGATTGCCACAGGACGCTGAAGCGAGTGAAGGAGCCAGAGAGAGATAATCACATGGCTGTAAGTGAAATTTAATTAAATGTGGAACATCAACACATTACAGGCCAGGAGCTTGAAGGAGAAAGACAGAAAAAAAGAAGATAGAAGGATATGTTTGTGGATAAGCACTTGCAAAATAGCATACCTGTTATTTCCTATTTTTCTTTATGATCGCTTATTATTCACTATTTTAACATTGTAAAACGTAAGATTACATGGATTCAGATTTACTATATCAAACATGTATACGGTATACATGTTTGAGAGAAAGAACTAATCATAAAGAGCCTTTTTAGATAATTTTTAGATAACACACGTGTGCACACACACACAAAGCTGAATTGTGCCATATTTCAGTAGGTCTTCAAATAATTACGTTAGTAATTATGCTAACGTTTTGCATTTCACGGCAAAGGGAAGACGGAGTAAAGCGGATGGAAAACTGGAAGCAAGATCAAGAGTTTGGAAAAAAAAAACTAAAGCTGTAAAGTTGTAAAGCTCATATTCACTGTAAATCTACATCTACTGTATGTGATTTAACAGCAATCATAAGCAGACTAATGCGACAAACTGAACACAAAGTGAAATGACATGCATTTTTTGAATCGGATTTACAATGCACAAGCTTCTCGTGTGTTAGTCATCGTTTGCTTGAAGCACATGTCATTACTCTAGTCATTCATCTGTCCCCCCCGCTGCACATCTTCTCAGACGCCTCCGCCCGAACAGCGCCCACAGCTGTTCTACCTTTCCAAAATGCCAGTCTATCGCTCACTCAAACCCTCCGACCAATCCATGTGTGAATACCACTACGGCTGATCACAGCGATCTTTCTCTATTAGTCAAGACGTCAGAACCAGGCTGAAAGCGTCTTTAACCTTCCATGTCTGAATTTAGAAAGACAAGATTACTAGTACACTACCGGTAATAATGTCTGTAACAACGTGCTACCTACACTATTTCTCAAAGCCATTTATAGACATCCCAGAAAGCACTAATGGTTAATATATAGTCTGTGAATCAGTAGATGGCCATGGTCAGCTTTTAATCAGAGAACAGTGGTAATAAAGTGCAAAACTACAGCCTTCAGCCCTCGTGAATAGATTGAAACGTCAGTCAAACTTGCAGACTGTGTTGGATTCTGCCGCTCTCACATCCAGTAGTTCTTGTGTTTTCAGTGCATGTGTTTGCTCTAAATTGAACTCTTAAGTAGTCACTTTGCTGGAGATGTATACCGTGTGGTCTTGAAAAGCCTCTGGCCTTTAAACTACAATGAAAGCTGCAAGTGCACATAAAAATCTATGTATTAGACAGAAAGACTGTGAAAGAAAAGCATTGAATACTAGTAGTAAAAAGACATTAGAGTGACAGACATTACACTGCTGCATTTGGCAGACGCTTTTATCCAAAGCCACTTGCATTGCTTTTATCTTTTACCATTCCCCGCGAAGCAACTTCCACTGTGAAGCGAACACAGGTCTTGGGTGTTGCAAACTCTATTCCTCATTGAGCTCATTGAGTAATAAACAGACCCATTGCTATTACTCATCAGGCTTCTTGTTGCTCAACTATCAAACATATCTCTAGAATTTGTTGAGCAAAAAAAAAGCAAGTCACTCGTATAATTCAGAATCGGGCACATAATGCCTGATTTTCAAAGAAAAGATGAGGACACAAGAGCATGTTGTGTTCAAAAGATGCGGCTGATCTGATAGCAGTGGAGCCGGCAGCTAAGCTAGTGCCTGGGGAGTAGTAGGCTAATTATGCTCACTGTGTAGTTTGCTTTGTTTTAGGGAGCTGACGCGGTATTTGCTGTGCTAACACAGACCTTGATCTATGCCAGTCGTCTAACAGCCTGAGTGCATTCAAATCCTCGGCTTATTTTTTGCTTGATGGGCGAACAGGTGGGACGCATGTTGTCGGCTCAGAGAAAGTGCTCTTAAGTGGACAACTCAGTCAGAAGGTTTTCCAAAACCCCAACACTGGAAATCAATACAGTTAGAATGATTTCAATCAAAAAAAGAGAAGGTCATAAACCCAACGGATTATTGTGATCTAACTGTCTCTATGACAATCAATAAATCAATCAATCAACCATCGACCAACCAATCAACCATAAACAGACCAATGTACCAACCTACTAACCCTCCATCCAGCCAACAAGTCTACCAGCTACCCATCCAACTCAGCAACTAACCAACCAACCAACCAACCAACCAACCAACAAAACAACAAATCAACCAAACAACCAACCAGATTTTTGTCTGTTTCTCTACTGCTTTTTATGTCTTTCTCTCTGGTTGTCTATATATCCATTCATCTTTCAGTTTGTCTGCCTGTCAAACTATAAGCAAGTTGTATATAAAACTACTAACATATCGCCCCGGCATCCCTGTTTTTCACAGATAAATGTGTTTGACGATGATATGAGCCACATCATCCCCCCATTCATAACCTCCCGCCCAAAGGCACCGGGCATCAAGACGCGGCGTCAGAGGCACAGCAGAAAAAAAAAAAGTGTTAAACAGATTTACGTGCACGCTTACAGTTTCCCAAAAACGATGACATTTCTCAGTGCAGCCTGCTGAGGGCTTAAGTGTGAAATGTCTCCTTAATGCCATTTGCTGAAAAAACGGTTTATAATGTAAAATCAAATGTATCCTTCACAGCTCAGTGGACTCAAAATACAGTATTATGCAAAAAAAGAACAAAAATATGTGTGCATACACACAAGCCAGAGAGCCACATTATAGATGGAGGAAGAGTTACATTGACTATCTGCTACTGAATATGATAGACACATTCAACGTGTTGATGTATAGAAGGAAAAGTCGATTCCACAATAATAACCTCAATCATTTTACCAATGAAGTTTATCATGGAAACTATGTTCAAATGTATCCCACTTTTTAAACCACGGGACTGACTTGAAATAAGAAGTCAATTAGCAAACAACCAGGTCACATTATGTTAATTAGCCACATGAACGAAAGTGTTTGCATAAAGGTAATTCCACTTCTGATGGTTTAACGAAAATAATCTCTCTTAGGAAATTCACAAGAGATGACATTGACATAGCTTGTCTGCCTCTGTATAGTTTACTGTGTCTCTATTTGGCTTTTAAGTGTCCATTCCCACTTGAAGGGCGATAGGGATAAACGGGACACATTTGCAGGGAAGGCACGTGTCTGTACTTTTTTTGTATGTACCAGGTGTTGCATTCAGATTCCCCTTGAAAATTGTCCTTGGTCATGGCCCGAGTTTACCTTTTTCATCAATTCATTTCAATGAAACAATGTTTGATCCCAAAGTGTCAGAGGTTCTTCTGGGGTTGATGTCATGAAAGGGGGATGGCAAAGTCTGGCTCCATCCCTAAGGACATGTCCCTCGTTTCAGGGTCCGGGCATATCCAAATCAAATTAGCCTTCCCGAAGGTATAGTTCATTACCCTTGTGGGTCGACTCATAGGAAATCAAGAAGGAGAATCCGTAACGGTCTGTGGAATTACCGACCGCCCTCTATATGCCTTGTGTGTGTGCTAGCGCTTTCCACGGTTCTCTGGAGAGAAGTTTGCCTCACCACGCATGAGTAAATGCAAACCACTCAAGAGGACAGATCAGTTTTGGGAGAAAGTGAGAAAGAGCACACAAAAAAATGGTGGACTTATTGTGCTTTACACGGATAACAGACATTCCATTCTCCTCCATTTCCCTTGGGAACATATCTAACGGTGAACAAGAGAGAGAGGGAGAAGGAGCAAGATGAAAAAAGAGAAAGTGTGACTGCAAACTGGTGATTCACTTGAGTAGAGCTTCATGAGCCAGCGGTGGCAGCGAGGGACAATGTGGAGGAGGGTGATGGGAAGGTGGGGAGGATGCTATTGGGACAGGAAAGCGCATTGTCAGATACAATCAGCTCGGCAGGGCCCGGGGCTGGAGACATCTCCAGATCCTGCGTCAGAGCTCTCTGAGATCTGACTCCTCCTCATCACCTCTGCAATCTTCAGAGGGAAATAAAGTCCCTGCCCAAAATCTCCACCACTGAAATAAGCTGTCGCTTTTGTTCAAGGCTTTCAGGTTTTGCTTCTATGATGAATGGGAATGCTTTACCAAAAGTGGGGGACCTGGGACTAAGGGACATGGTACCGCATGGCAGGTGTCTGTTTGGTATTAGCAACCGTTTCTAGAAGAACTTTAGAAAGTCGTCAAGGGGAAAAGTCATGCATCTTCATTACAATGCTCTCTCAAGATTGTCATTGGCCATTAGAATATAGCGCATCTTGTTTCACAAGCTATGTACGACTAGATTCCAGGAGGTTTAGGCTCATCTTTGTTGCATTGTTGCCAAATACCACTGACATGCTCTACACCAACGTTGTATTGGCCTAAGAGCTTTGCAATAAGTCTAAAATTAATTGTAAAAGGCAGGCAAACTGTAGGTTTATGTACATCTGTGTGAATGTACATCTGGATGAAAACAGCTGGCTAAAGACAAAACATATTGCAATTTGAAAATTCATCTGCTTGTCTGAAAAGCAAGCCTTTATCGTTTTAAGTTTCACTTAATGCAAATAATCAAGGAGGAAAAAAAAAAAAAATACAAATTTTTTGTTAAATTTTTGGTTAAGTTATGTTTGCTCTATGTGAAGTTGTCCAACATTTTTTACACATTTAAAGCTCTTCTTCTATCTAAACATATTTGAATTTCCTTCTTAATGTCTTTAAAAAACATTATGTACAACAAAGAGTTCAAACCTCAATATGTAGTAGTGCCTCCTCTCTCTGTCTTAAATACTCCACATCTTCTTCGCTGATCTCAGAGAGGAATGCTTGCCCATCACCCTCAGAGGTTTCCGCGGTCTTGAACAGAGGCTCGTCTTCCACTGCTTCATTGAAAGGCTCTTGTTGGCTCTGAATTTAAACAAAAGACACACAATAAATATTGCAGCACGTTCTGTTTACAATCAACAAGATTGTGGTTCTATGGACAACAAATCCATGACCTGTAGTTTTACCCTAGATCCAATTGCTGGGCCACATGAAAACTAAATACTGTATACATAACTGTGTAAAACATGGTTTATCCATTCCAAATTTGACCTTGAAATGACCTTGGCTTTAGTTAAATTAAACTGCTGTGGTCATGGTTGTGGTCGAGCAGTAGGGAGTACTCCAAATCCAGGCCCAATTCAAAAGATGCTACTTGCAAACCCTGGAAATCAGTTCAACTTTTAAACGTATTTCAAATTAAACACAATTGAGCATCTCCAATGAGACATCTAATTACTGAATACAAGACACTTTGGGAGTTTTGGATCTGAACAATTGCAGAGAAAGATTAGCCTGCTTTGGTTAGTCATTAGCTGAACCGAAGGTTTCAGGAGGTGGGAGTTGGTCACTTTGAAAGCAACATTGATCTGCTAATTTCTCCACTTGAATATGCATCAATAAAAGCCTTAGGTGGGCTGCCATTTTTATGTATTGTGCCTTGTGCTGTATGACTCATAGTATCTTCCTTCTTAAAATTTGCACATTCAAAGCCTCTAGGTTCAAAACCACCTTGACAGCATCTACTTGTATGGCTTTTATATTATGGATGTTTGTTTTTATGAATAATTGTACTTTTTAATACATAGTATGTATTTTCCTAGCAACAGGACATGTGTCAATGGGTCTCTTTGGACATTTTTGAAGTCCTAATTGGCGATTACAGTGTCATTAGAAAAATGTCATTAAAATATTAGGCTTACAAGAAAGTCTGTAGAATATTTCCTATAAAGAACAGAAAAAGACCTTTTCCCCCCAAAATGAACCCAAATCACATTAAGGGACTGGTTCAGCATAATTCCTTCAGGGTGGAATATACCCAGCTTAAGACAAATAATAAGGCATGTTCCAGTCGTTCTATATATTGTGCTTTAATTTACATCGTTTTGATGCTTCTACTCTAATTTCAAGTAGAACTGTTCTAAACACAATCTACCAAATATGAAATATTTGAAATAGTTAAAAGTGTGTTCACAATTGGCTTGGTACAAAGACAGGGGCCATGTGGACTAGTAGTTGGGTAGAGAAGGTGTAATGCTCACGCAAGCACAAGCGGGACCAGGTACTTCAAACCCCACAATCCTCGGCATGTCAAGTGACAAGTCTGATTGCGAGTCTAAAGCCACAACAAAAGTGTCAATGCAAGACCTTGAACCCGATCTGCTCATTCTGTAAGTTGCTTTGGTGAAAAGCGTTTGCTAAATAAATGTAAAGTTTGGTCTGAACGTTTAGTGCGGGTGTGAATACCAGTACTCGATCTCTACTCTTTCCTAAACCCCCTCTGGTACAGTTCCTTAATGTGTGATAAAGTGTGATAATATGTACAAAATGTGTGATTTGACCTGGAGCTAATAAGCAAGCAAGTCCTAAGTAAATTAGTTAGGATTAAGGTTTGAAGTGAGAGTGTTAAAGGGTTGATGTTTTATCATGCAACAGGCCACCAATTCAAGGTGTATGCTGAATTGAGGACCAAAGACAATTCAATTGAGAGAAAGAGAGAGAGAGAGAGATCCCAGATTGCCAGACCAGATAACAGACTTGCTCCCATATTTGAGGTAAACGACAAGAATCAAACAAACTCTTAATAATGTCAAAAGCAAGCCAACATGTCATTTGCTTTAGTTGTGTTCATATTAAAAACTACACATCCCGTTGGATTGCTCAAAGGTTTCTAAAGGGAATTTGTGTCGGAGACGAGAAGATCAGTGACACAGCCACGGGTGACAGAAGCTCCGATAAAAGCAACATCTCCTGAGACCGACAGGAGGAAAAGGAGCAGCACAAGAGAGGATTTCATCAGGGCTAAGACTGTAAGACAGGAGTGTTGATAGTCACATACCAGCCAAGCCAATCTGAGCTACAGATAATACTGCAAGCAATTCCTATCAGTCACAGAGAACATCCATCTCAGACACATGTCTGAGGAAAAATCAAAGGAAAAATTAATATTTTCCTATCAGTAAAATGCAACAATATTCTATAAAATACAAATTATTTGACCAAATATCTATTATACACAAAAAGTTCCTACTGTGATTATTCACTTAAACTGGATTTGTTCCAAAGGATTTATTTATTTTGATGGAAAAAAAAAAAAAAAACACATGTTGTATTATTTTTGCAGAGTGCAGTGAGCATTGTGTTTGCAATATTGCAATTTTATTTACAATAACTTTTAATTAATAATATTTTTTTAATAATTTTTTTTTTAAATTATGCATGTGTGTGTGTGTGTGTGCGCGTCCACAATTGCAAAACATCAGTGTTGCTTTCTCTTCTTAATTCGGTAATTAGAGAGTAATTCTCACAAATAGTAACTGCCTAAGTAAATCCATTATGTCATTTTAGAAGTCGCTAATTAAGTAACTTAACCAAAGAAGAAAATCGTCTAATGGAGAATAAAAACATGGCAAAAAAAGGTGATGAAAATGGATGCTGCATGTGTAACGGATGTAAATATAAATACATAGATTAAATAAATTGACCTACATAAAAGTAGTGTATGTCAAACAAGTAAACAATTAAAGCATTTAATTTATTTGACGATTTAATTTATTTGACCCTCAAGGTCACCTCGCAAAAGATGACATCACACACACCAATTATCCGGCAGAAGAGCTGAAGCCAAACGCACGTCTTTTATTTATTATTATTAATAAAAAAATTTTAATCAAATGTAGGTTTATTTTTTATTTTTACGAAATAGCAAAAACAGTTTCACACGTGATCACACCTCATCTTCTGAAACATCAACACGTGACTTGCGAAACAGTAATTCCAAGCAAAACACTCGAGTCAGGATGGAGATCTCCGGGTTATAGGAAATGACCTGACAGCCAATCAAAAGGTGAGAACGAAATCTTTAAAACTTCACATCAAAGAACTCCTTATCCACATGCAATCAAGTGTGCAGCCGTTCTCTTTATCTCTCTGACTTCCAAGAGCTTATGAAAGAACAAAGAGCAAGAAGTGGACTTTTACTGGACAGAAGATAGTGAAGAACACTTACCTCTTTTCTCTCTTTTTGTGATGGGGCAAGCAAGGCCCTCGAACGATCTGCAATTTTCTGCCAAAAGATAGAAAAATTCAATTAAAATGCAATTGAAGTGAGTCATGCTCTGATGAAGGCTTTAGATGAACAGAGAAGATTTAGAAGGCTTTATTTTGTTTTACTGGTTTAAATTACTGTATAAAAACATATTTGTATTGTTTATGAAATAAAAACATAATATAACGTTGTATGTGCATTTACTCTATATGTATAACACACTTATGTGCATTGCATTATTAAATATGCACCTATGTGTTACACGTTCTGTAAAAAATGTAACTAGCAGAAAAAGGGATTCAAAACCTTCTGCAAGTCTCCATATCTCTGAACGGAATCAGATAGTTCTGTCTTGAGCCTTGTAAGACGGAGTCTGTCTTGCTGCAAATACAAAAACAAAGAAAACATTGGAAAAAAAAAGAAAATGTAATTACACTATAATGTGACACTATATATCAAACAAACTGCATCAATGCACTGGCATTACCCGCGATGATCCGCTGACGATGTCAGTGAGCTGTTTAATAAGTTGACTTGTACTTGTTATGACTTTATTCGTTTGCTGCTGCGTAGAATGTCTGAAAAAGAACAAAAAGACATGCAAAGAGATAGTAAAAAACGGGTAATCGTGGTTCCCAAACTCGAGAAATATCCAAAGATTCAAAAGTCCACAATACAAGCTATAGGTTTTCAGCCCTATAGAATGGTCTAGGTTCAGCCAATTAAATAAATCAATATTAATGAGCGTGCAGCAGAGAAGCGGTATTATGTGCTGCAGAGAGGTTGTCTGATGTCAACCGTGCTTTAGACTCCAGGCAGGAGTCAATCTGCCACCCCTGAGGACCAGGATTAGATGCTGTGTTCTCTGTTAGCCGTGTGATCAAACGGGAAACCCTTCTATTGACATACCGCATGCCCTAATCAAACAGATAAACCCGCATGACGTCATTACAGTTAATAAAAGGCCTTGTTTATGACTGCGGAATTAGAATGTAAACAGATGTAAATTAACGGGATAGAAATAATGCGGATGCGGAACACTTTCCCAAACCGTTAGACCAGCAGAGGGCAGAAAGAGCTTATTCTGATTTGTGGGGGAATAGTTTAGTTGATAGTTTTAGTTGAAGTATAAATTGGGAATCAAGTTGCAGGCTTTCATGTGTCTCAATTTGTAGTGTGTGTTTGCAACACTAAAGGTCACAGGTTCGGTTCCCAGAAAACGCAAGTGTATGGGAGTTGCTAAAGACAAAGTGACATAAATTGGCATTTTAAAGTTGCGTATATTCAAATTTGCGNCAAAGTGAAATAAAAATGTTTTAGAGTTAAAGTCAAATTTACACCACACCAAGTTTGAGAGTCAAGTGTTATGGCAAGTCAGATCTTTTCTTTACGAAGTTTGCATGCTCTTTAGTTTACGGTATATGGGATTCCGTCATTGCCTTTCTTTTGGGATGGTGAGCATTTTTATGTTTCACCTTGTGTTTTGTCGGCCACTGTTCAAGAGAAATAACTTATCCTAGGCCAATATTGTCAATTAGAGCTTATTGGGATTAGAAATTAAGATTGACTGATGCTCCACGTGACCCAGAAAAGGAATGTGCATTTTACAAATGAATGGTTAAATCATATTCCCTATATTTGTGGTTTAAATGAAGTAAGTTTGCTGGAAGAGAGAATGAAAACAGCCAACATACAGTTTATTTGCAGCTCTGAGCTGAAGATAGAGAGGAGAAAAGGGGCAACGGGTCAGAAGCTCATGAACAAATATAATCTCCAGGTAGGAATTCCGTTTTCGCCTCATGCGGAGCGAGGGGTTTGGATAAGACCATTGATTTAGTGTCTGCGCCCTGCTCTGTCTGATCCCTGCCTTCAAAACCACAACCGAGACCACCAGCCAGAGCACCTTATGCTCCCCAGTGATACGCAGCACAGAGAAGGTAGCCCACCTCAAGCTCAAATATTGATCTTAAAAGCGAGGAAGGAAGCAAGGAAAGCGGAGTCAGACAGAAACATCTCCCCTGCGTTTGTTATGGGCGGGGGGCATGTCACTGCCATTCCCCGTCCACGAGAGAGAAATGAGACCACTCGAGTGGAAAAGCACCTGTAACAATAGCACCAGCAGCCGTGAACGTTCTAATCACACGCCAGAGAATAAGAGGACGTGGCTGAGCAGTTCAACCATGAAGCTCTTTTTTTACATGACTGGTCTTTTTCAGGTCTGAACGATGACTCACTTCCCAGCAGAAACTCAATATCTCTACTTCTTGTTTCAATCTGTTTTTTTATGGGATAAAGGCTGCAATTTAACAACAAAAAGCACACCAAACCATTAGTAGAAATCTAAAACCTTAGGCGTTTATATTGTATCCCATTTTCCATAACGTTTAATATCTATTGTTCCTTGAGCAACTGTCATTTTAAACGCAAAGATGGAAATCTATACAGAACTAAAAAACATTGTGTAGTTGTCAATGTTTTCTATTTCTGGGTAATGGGAGGTTGAACCAATTCCAGCAAAGATTCATGGACGGCCAGTCTTTTTGGACACTGGAAGAAAACCGAAGACCATGCAATCTCTTGGAAAAAAATTGAACATATTCCATGTGTTCATTTTTCTTTAGACAAAAAAGGTCCCAAAATGTTGTATTTTTTCATTCAGTTATGAACAGACGGTGGCGAAGATTAAAGATTAATTCAGTCTTTTCAATAATTTTCCATTGAATTGATCAGCAAGCACAAGATTTATTGACAGTTTTGGAGATCTTCTTTTAACAACAACAATGCCAATCACTTGCAGGTGTCGCTGAACCTGACGAGCTGCCAGCCCATGATCCGTCCTGTTCCACTTTGCAGGATCGCAACAAATCCACATGTTCAAAACCGATAAATTAAAATGAAAAAGTGTGACTGTACAATGCAGGGTTTAAGAATTATCCCATCATTCAATATTTTTGGTTCCTAAAAGCTAGGTTTTGTTTCTGAAGGGGGTTATTTCCAGTACGATTACTTAAAAAAAAAAAAAAAAAAAAAAAAAAACACACCAAGAATTCATTGGACAATACACACACCATACATGGACAAATTTTTTTTTTTTTTTTGATCCGATCATCTTTTTCTTCAGAAAAAGACCTTAAGGTTTCGACCTGAACGCTTCAAGTCCTGTTCTCTACAACTGCTTAGTAAATTTAATTGAAAGCCACATGTTGAAAATCTCATGTATCACATGCAGAACACAGCACAATGTTGGACTTGAGGTCATTCACATACACGTTACACCGTGGCCAAAGCCAAATTAGTTGCATTTATCCTTGACTCTGGGATAAGTGAACATAAATTTTCTCAGTGAAATTCAACTGGATGACTGGGGAAATTATGCAGCAAGAAAATTGAAATTATACAAACCACAAACACACTATGACAGGGCCAGGTCAAAGACATTTTCCTTTACTCTCACTATAAAAAGAGGTGGTAAGACCTAGAAAGGACGGCTACGAGGAAATAAACCTGTAATCAGGGAGGCCTCTGCTGTCAGAAGTAAATTGAAACGTAATTGCTGTGTATCGCTTTATAATTTAACAATGTGGCCTTGGTTTAGTCATGACGGCTGAACAAATAAAACCTTTTTTTTACTTCTATGAAATGTCCATGACTCAGCCTCATTATATTTTTTACACGATGATCCACTGAACACCTTCAGTCCGCCCTCAATTACGTTTTTCTGGGTTCCCTCAGCGCTAACATGTGAAATTCAATGTGGCCTACACAATCTCAAGGGTCAAAAACGCAGCGGTGGAAAAGTTATTCTGTTATTCAGCCCACATATTCAAAACCCTGCATTTCATTTCTCTTAACGTTGTTTAGTCATGGTCTGCTTTTAGCATGTGTCTGTAGAATGTTTCTGGAGAAGGACCTTCATCTTCCTCCGCTCCGACAGACTGTAGCTGACTTAAACCTGAAGCCTTGGAGAACTCGATGCAGATCGAAATTGTCTTAAAGATTGTTTAGTTTCCTTCAAAGTGTGAGATGATGAAAATGTTATAGTTTAGGAATATGGTAGCATATTTGCGCATATGAAATGCTCAGCCACTAGATGTTTGCAACTGCAATTGGCTCTTGAAATTCAAATCATGGCTTAAAATGCATCTTTTTATTCAAAGGGCAGAGTAAAGCACCACAGGAAAGTACCATTAAAAAGTCATGTGCTCAGTTTACAATATTTCGTTGCCTGACTAAAATTGGTGGAAATATTAGATGAACAAACTCTTTTAGCATAACTAATTTATTCTTTTATTTGAGCAAAATTTAAATCGATATAAAGAGATAGAGTTAGATATATATTTTATTAATTCCTGTTTAATCCCAAACCAAAATGAAAAAAACAGTCTACACAGTAATTCCTCATGATTTTGTTGCTGGAATCGCTAATGTATAGATCAGCAAAATGCTAATTATGTTTTCAATTTTGGATCATGACTAATTTGCTATTTTCATAGAAATTAGAAGAAGTAAGCTAAAGTAATAAACAATCCATGTACTATTTAAATTACTTGCATACATGTGTGCATATTCCTCTTTTTGTTAATTCGTTTACGTGTTGCATGTGTGTCAATGAGTACAACTGTACGTACAGTATTACTCATGTACATTAACCGTGTAATTGAAATTTTTAATTTGAGAAGTAGAATCATACTTTTCACATTTTTCAACAAACTTTAACATTCGTCCTGATTGGTTATGAATGCTGATGTAGAACCATTTTCACGCCAAACCATGTTCTTTTATAGTTCACAGGAAGAAGCTAAAGAAGTAACTGGAGCAATGACGTTCAGCATGACGCTTTGTTATTGTTCCGTTTACAATGTGTAAAAAAGATCTTGTGGATAATTCCTGATGATTTTTAATGAAAATTATTCGTTAACACTGGCTGAAACAGAATGTTTTAACATTATTTTCGCTTGCAAATGTTACACTAACAAAACGTAGCAGGTTTGCAGCCATTTTTAATTTTGCTGAGGGGACTTTGGTGTAGCTATGAGTAATTTCAGTCGAGCAAGTTCCACTTTTTCATTCTGCTCCATGAAGCGTTTTCGGTCAGCCGAGCGTAAGCTTAAAAAAAAAAGAGGATGGCATCTACGCTGACCCATTTTCAGCAGGTGTGAGAAATCCTAGAAATTTGTCAGATACGAGAGAACTTGCAAGAATAGTGAATCCCAGAATATTTACTATTTTTGTTTTGCCTTCTTTTAAGCCAACAGATTTTGGCTTTGATAAAGATAAAGATAAAATGTTCTCACATTTGATTAACATTTACTTTTAAAACATGGACCAACATTCTTCTCAACTGAAGAATTTATATTAGGAATTTTGAAGAAGTCGTTTTTTCCCCCCACCTGTCCCAGAAATACAACATTAACCTTGAATTCCACGTATTTTGCGTATTTCCACAATATTGTTTTATACCCAGGTGTTGCAGGTTCACTTTTCATAAATTGTACGTACTTTTTACAAGGTCAATACAGTCAAAGTCTAAAGTTCAACACAATTATTTACTCTCTCTGGTTTTGTTGGTGAGTTCACTTGCATGTAAAAACCGATGAAACTAATGCTAATGAGCGCGAAACAATTATCCGACCGCAAGATGCCATTATACATTGATGCCAACCTGGAGTAATGAAGTGTGGCGGATCAGTCACGCTTACGGACATAAACCCGGATTTGTCAGGTGCAGTTTACTTAAAGTGTTGCATAATCTAATCTACAGATTCTCTGGAAATGGACGACTTGCTTCCAATTTGTAATTTCAAAGAAAATCGTAGGAAACATTCGTAACTCTTCAAGAAATACAGCCTAATTTAGCTAATGGTCTTAGAGATGCATTCATCAAGCACGTTTGGTTTTATGAATAATATATTTCACACTACATTAAATGAGTGAATTCTTTAACAGAAGTGAAATTAGCCAGATTGGTATGAGAGTAAATTGCTCTTGTTTTGCTTTGAAAGCTCGAGGTGATGTAGACGTCACTTTTAATCAACCGCTCGTTCTCCGGCTGCTCTGATAGTTAACTTTGCTTCGGAAGTCGGATGTTTAATTACATTCACGACAAGATTGTGTTACTGAATCATATCACAGTCAAGTCTGATAACGCTCAGATTGCACTCTTACGTCACCAATAATCTCAATCTTACCAAATATTAAAAATAATTCGCAACTACTCGTTATTGAGGGTAAACACTCACGACTTGGACACATTCTTCCGTTTTTAAAAATTCCATTCATTATTTACTACTCTACCTTCATGACATTATGCACTTTGCAGACACTTTCATGAAGAAAAAAACCCACCAAAGCGGCTTCCAGTGCATCATAAATAAGTTGTATGTCCACATTTTTCATGGAATTCTAACCGTCAACATGGACATTTCAAGTTCCAAAGTTGGTCGACTTTTTACTCATCAAGCTTTTGAAAAGCTTCATTCACGTGACACTTATAAGAGTTTTACTGTAGGGATGCAAAGACATACATAAAACAATTGGAATAGAAAAAGAAAAAAAAAATATTTTGAATTGTTTTCATTTTGTCTAAATAATACCAGAAAAAATACCTGGAAAGTATTTTTCTTTTCTTTTTTTCCTGTATCCTTAAAAAGACTTGGAAAGGACCTTTTTGTCTTCTTTCTGTCATTATTGTTGACTGTAATTCTTAATATTGCATAATACATAT
>SOMO01000196.1:27049-38549 GCA_028128575.1 Paedocypris carbunculus | reverse complement strand
TTTTAGAACCGTGGTTTCTTCCGGAAAGAGTCTGTAGTTTTTCCTCTTTCTCAGACGTCATTGTTTGTTTGACTTATTTCGGATTCCTTCCGCGCTTTGAAGCTTTAACAGCTTGACTCGACACACATGACACACGTGAGACAGTCGGAGCTGTTCGCGTGACGGAGCGCGCGTCGCCTGCTTTAAGCGCTTTGTTGCGCGGTTGTTGTTGTTGTTGTTGTTGTTGTTGNTTCCGGAAAGAGTCTGTAGTTTTTCCTCTTTCTCAGACGTCATTGTTTGTTTGACTTATTTCGGATTCCTTCCGCGCTTTGAAGCTTTAACAGCTTGACTCGACACACATGACACACGTGAGACAGTCGGAGCTGTTCGCGTGACGGAGCGCGCGTCGCCTGCTTTAAGCGCTTTGTTGCGCGGTTGTTGTTGTTGTTGTTGTTGTTGTTGTTGTTGTCGACTGTAGATAGGCTGTTGTTCGGTGGTCGTGATCGATCCTCTGAACACATGAGTGTGTCTCTGGTTGTGATCAGACTCGAACTCGCCGATNGTTGTTGTTGTTGTTGTTGTTGTTGTTGTCGACTGTAGATAGGCTGTTGTTCGGTGGTCGTGATCGATCCTCTGAACACATGAGTGTGTCTCTGGTTGTGATCAGACTCGAACTCGCCGATCAGTCTGATTCCCCTCGGGACTTCCACTACTGCGCCGGTGAGTTTCACGCCTGCAGAGGAGACTGTCACGCCGCGTACATTCGTTTTAATCATCGCCATGGACCAAACACCCAGTTTTCAAGATGAAGGCTTGATGTCAGATACTAAAACTCACTTAAACGTGGTTGAGTTAGTTCCGAATACACACTAGCTGCACAAACTTACCATCATAATAACTTGGTCAAATTCTATATGCCGTTGTTTCCTAAATTCTGTACACAATTCTTATGCTGTTATTATTTAACGACATACACGGCTATTTATTTTATTTAGTTTGCTGCATTTTTGCACATATAAATTATAATTTTCACAATTGATTTATTGACTCACTCACCATAATGTTCATATTATAAATACCTGAAATAAAAGATCTATTTTAATGTTATTAATTGCTGGAATTTATTACAATGCTTCTAGTAAAGATTCATTATGTTTTATGCAGTTAAATAAAATTTCCAGTAACAAACCTTATGTTTATCATATGATATTAATTTATTATATTAAATCATTGTTATTATTTATTATGTGTAACCATTTTATTCCATAATTATGGTTTTATTTATTATGTTTAGAGATTATGGAGAAATCATTAGACAAAATTAGTGAGTTGCACATATTTATCACATAGATAAATGTAGATTCCATCCATCCGTCTAATACAATTTCGCTATTTTTGCTAATAATAATATCCCACAAAACTGGATACAAATGTGAACTAACAAACATTGGTGTTATGCTTATTAATAAAGCAGAATTAGAGCAGCGTTGTTCTAAATGTTGTTTTTGTTCTAGCTCCCCCGTACATGTAGACTACAGAAATAATAAATGCAGAAAATAGCGGTGGGAATGTTTACCGGATGTTTCCAGCGGATGCGGTTGTGATCCGTAGTGTGTGTGCAGCATTCACAAGCGCACTGAATGTGTGTGAGCTGCTTTCTGGAATCAGCCTCTTTTCATGCGCCGAGGCCTTTATGCTGCTGGGTTTTGTGTGTGTGTTTCAGTCACGGAGATGTCAGAGGACGAGGTGCGAGACAAAGCGCTGGTCTCGGCCAGAACGGCGCTGAGAGGGAAGTCGGAGCAGGAGCGGTCAGCCGTCCTGCATCAGCACCTGGGTAGCCGGGTCATGAGCGACATGGTGATCGAAAGCTTCCAGCACAGTTCAGGTCAGCATCACCGTGCGGCTTGTCCGCCTCCACGACTTGTGTGTGATGCTTTGGTGTGTTTGTTTTGAAGCGAACGAGGAAGGAAAAGAAGACACTGATGCGGATAAGACGTCGGACTCCTCGTCCGAACAGCTGCCGGACCAGATGTCCTTCTTTAGCGGAAACCCTTCGGTGGAAATTGTCCATGGCATTATGCACTTCTACAAAACCAAGTGAGTCTCCAGATTCCAGATTTCTCATCCAGCATCAGCAGAGCAAAAGGTTTGCTTTCGACTTTCAGCTTGTTCTTTTTCTGCAAACTGTGACCGAGTGGCTTTCACTCTGTCTACTCACTGCACTTCTCACTTCTAACCCATCCAGGCTTTTCCCCTAATGTTACAGTAATGTAAAGTATTTGTTTTCTTTTTCAGTTATGTTACAGTTCTAGAGTACACTTTTACACTCACACATTCATATCTGGTTATTTAAAAATGTTTTAAACATAGTATCTGAATAATTTTTCATAAATACATTTGTATAGCTTTTTTTTAGAAATGCAAAATTGTTAAAAGATTGCGATCTTGATTCTACCCCCCCCCCNAGCATTTATATGATTCTGCCAAACTCTCTGATCAACGACGAGCGCTCTCTCGTTTTGCATCCGATTACTTGACTTTGCAGTCATTTAGCAGGCACTTTTGTCCAAAGCGACTTACAAAAAGAGGAACAAATTAGGCAATTTGTCTAAAAAAGGACACCGTACACAATGCTATATAAAGAACTACACTAGACAGCGTGACAAGTGAACACACGTTATTATTTTATTTTTAAGCTGCTGGTGAAAGAGCTCAGTCTTATACATGAAGACACAGGATCTAGATAAGTCTGTCACTCGAATATAAACCTGTACAAAAGCGTCGTTAAAATAGAGGGTGGCGCTCTAATTTTCAATATTTCCAGTAGGTGGCGGTCTAATGGAAGATGACATACAATTAAAGCTGATGTTCAAATAAAGGCCTTATGCTATACACGGTATATGTTTATATTAGTAACACATTTATCAGCTGCGTGATAAATTATCGAATTGTCGGCAAAATGGTCGCTGCACGATGTGTCCCATTTAACAGGAGTCAATTATATTCACTGTTGCTGCTCTGTATGTGGTTAAAGTGAAGCTCTTTTGACCTTAACTTCGTTGTGTCATGTGATTGGCTGCATAAAGTGTGCCTTAACTAGCATTTGGACAAGTATATACTGCACAGATATATCCTTTTTTATGTTTGCTTGTGTGTGTGTGTGTGTGCAGTAAGATGACATCACTGACGGAGGACGTGCGGCGCAGTGCCATGTTGTGTGTGCTGACCGTACCCACCACCATGACCAGCCACGACCTCATGAAGTTCCTGGCGCCCTTCAACGACGCCATTGAGCACATGAAGATCATCCGCGAATCAAAGCCAAACCAGTACATGCTGCTGGTGAAGTTCAGGAATCAGGTGACTCGCAAAGCTACTCTCAGGGTCTTTATCAGGGATGTTGCGATCCCTCAATGATCACAACATTGAACTCATCATCACAACATTGTAGATATCGAACTCAAGGATTCCAATCAGTTCTGTGATTAGTCGATTCCATCATATTTTCTCATTGCTGTTTAAAGGAGTCACTGGGAAATGTGATGTACCATGTCACCATGTGCTTAATGGGAAACTGTTCAAACTGTTTAGTGGATCAAAGTGATGCTAAAGACAAGGACACGCGTGTGAAAAAAGGTTTCTTGTTTATGATTTAGTGGTGTAGAGTACTTGGATAAAACTGAATATGTTGCTTTGCTTAAGTATTTTTGTGCTTCAAGCTTATATCAAAAATATAAGCTTTTAATGAATATGAACTTTTTAAACATAAAGCTTCTTTAATATAAACTTTTACTCTCTACTTGACTACATTTGAGATTGAGTATCTGTACTCTTTACTACATTATGGACACTTACTCACTTTGCTCGTTATATTGAAATTTAGCACGAGCAAAATGCTTAAGTTCTTTTCTAATTGGATACTTAACAAGTTTTGCTCAAGTCTTCTTGGAATTGGTGTAATTTTTACAGTAAGGTAATTGTACTTTTACTCAAGTATGTTTTCAGCTACTCTTTACTCTGTAAATTTATTATTCTGTATATTAGATATTAATGATATGTGTATATTGTTGTATAAATAATAATAATAAATATAATATAATATATTAATTATTCTGTTGCACATATAGCAGAGTGACATTTCCTCTTATTACATACTGTGTGTGAGAGAGAACAAGGGTGTTTCTGTTGCATAGTGTGAGTGTGTGTGTTTTGAGTGTGTGTGACAGTGTGAAGGAAGCCATGACGCTTGTTTTGTGTTTGTGTGTCCTCAGGCCGACGCAGACAGCTTCTACGTGACATGCAACGGCCGTCGGTTCAACTCCATCGAGGAAGCCGTGTGTCAGGTCGTGTATGTGGAGCGAGCGGAAGTCATTAAATCTGAAGAGGTGAGAAGGTCATCACAGTGTTCAACGGCTCTTTCTAAAGTAAAGTGAGATTGTCAATAACTGGTTTAGTAAAGGATTGCATTGGGAAAACTCCTTCAGTGAAATTCTCGCTTGTTGGGTCCAAATTGGACTCCAGCCTCAGTTCTTCCCAGTGAATGGACCTTTCTTAGCGATGAACCAAATAAACACACAACAATTTGTTTCTGTGCCAATCGTCTTGTATTGCGTTGCGTTTTCAGTTGCTAAGTTAAGAAGCTAAGCTAAGGAGCACCAACTCTTTCTTGCTACTTCTCCTACGTCTTCCCAGTCCTCTTTAAGAGCCTTCTGCTCTCCCAGAGAACTAACTAGTGCGTGAGCATTTCATACTACATTCATTTATTGTCATTTACAGAACAAAAGGAAATATTTAAAGAACATTTAAAGAAACAAAGGAATGCAGTCCAGATAAACACAGGGGAGGTTGAAAAATAACCTGAGGATGTTCAAAATAATTTTTGAATGTTGTCTGATGAAATAGTTTAACACAATTCTTCATCAGAAATGTATTTTGGTCACATACAATAAAGTAAAGTGTGTTTGTCAATATTGCATGTTCCTAGAGGAACTAGCACTTCCGCATCTATTGAGAAACAAGCGAGACCACAAACCACAAGACGAGAATCCGTGAGAAGTTTTTACTGTAGTTCCAGACAAAACACAACTTCTAAACAATAAGTGCTGTTATGTTGGAATGAAAGAACAGAAGATGATGGAGATCCTCTGTCTGAATCCTGTGTTTGTGACGGAGAGCAGGGTGCCAGTCTGCCCGTCATGGACCTGACGGAGCTGCCCAAGTGCACCGTGTGTCTGGAGCGCATGGACGAGTCTGTGAACGGCGTCCTGACCACCCTGTGCAACCACAGCTTCCACAGCCAGTGCTTGCAGAGATGGGAAGATGCTTCGTGAGTGCNCCCAAGTGCACCGTGTGTCTGGAGCGCATGGACGAGTCTGTGAACGGCGTCCTGACCACCCTGTGCAACCACAGCTTCCACAGCCAGTGCTTGCAGAGATGGGAAGATGCTTCGTGAGTGCCTTTCTCAATCATCTTTATCTCATCTTTTCTTGAATTACATACCTCCATCTCTCTCTGTCCATTCATCCATCCAATCAGCTATGCTATCTAACCTACTGTCTTTCTGCCTAGATGTATGTCTGTCTATCTTTATGTTCAAGTTCTGAGCATTTGTAAGGCACTTTTCACAGTTTTAACTCTTTCAAAGCGCACGTGTGAATATGTTGCTTTTTATTCGTATGATCGTCTGGTTGTTGGTGTTAAGTAAATGACTGTGATTACAACAAGACAAAGACCTGTCTTATGTATGTCTCTCTCTCCATCAATCCATTACTCTGTCTGTATGTCTCTCTATTTCTCTGTCTATTTATCTTACTATCTCTTCAGACATACAGACCTTACAGATAAATTGCCGGCATGCGGTCATGTGTGAACAGACAAATGGTTCGTAAATTCATTTTGGCAATTTACCGGCAAGGATAGGTATAACATTCCCGGTAATTTGCCGGCAAACTGCCCTGTGTGAACTCGAAACGAAGATTGCTGGAATAAAGTGTTCAGTACGCGCTGACGTAAACGACGAGCCAATCAGAACATTCTGACAAGGGTAGCGCATGTACTCGTTGCACATTCACAGGTGCAGCTGTTTGAAAGGTGACGCCAGTTAATGATGTCACAGAAAATACCGGTATTTTCAAAACGCTGTGTGATTGGTGTTTTACCGGGAAAATGCCGGAATGGCAGTGCTTGTATAAACAGTCTTTACCTGTAAAGTCGTTCCAGTAATTCTCCGGTAATTTACTGGCATTGCTGTGTGAAAGGGGCTGATGTCTTAAAACAATCCATTACTCTTGTCTGTACGTCTCTCTATCTCTGTCCATTTATCTTAATATCTGTTTGTTTGTTCATTATTCCATCCATCCATCCATTCTCTGTCTGTCTATCTGTATATCTATTTGTAAATTCATTCATCCAATCATTTATTACGCAGCCTGTTACGCGATCCACACTATTCATCAATCAATCAATCCATCATCCTTTCATTCCAATCCATCTATTCATCTCCTTTGTCTATATCTGTGTGTCAGTTCAGTTTTGTCTACTTCAACATCAGGCAGAAAGAGTCTACTGCTCTAGATGATATTAAACTCACTAAAACAGTGTAATTTTGTATATTGACAATGTAATAACACTTTTGTATAATGGCTAATAACTAATTGTCAAATACGTAAATGCTGTTGGTGATATGGAGCTTTGTGATAAGAACCAGTGAATATTCTCAGGTGTCCCGTGTGCCGGTACTGCCAGACCCCTGAACCCGTGGAGGAGAACAAGTGCTTCGAGTGCGGCGTTCACGAGGTAACACACGCGTAAATCATCACACGCTCTCGCAGATTAACTAGAGTGCAAAGCCACATATTGGACGACTCAAAATTATTTTTCTATTATTCCTTTTATTTATCCTATTATTTATATTTCACTCAATTTCAGCTTCTTTTAATACGTTTAATCTCATAATTTAATTGGAAAACAATTTTATTTTTTTTTTTTTATATAAATATAAAAATATATACGGAAATAACAAACGTTTTACCTAAAAAACAAACATAAAGAACCCTCGTCAACTCAGTGACACTTAGCAGTGGCTAAATAACAATTAATTATAAATAAAATTAATTTACATCGAAATATATATACATTAAACCAAATGCCCATATATAGACATAGCAAGTGGAGCCATAGCACCCCCTACTGGAGATATACTCTACTACATTTAGAAATACCGTAATATGTAACGTGTTTCATTCTCTATTCACATGGCAGAACTTGTGGATCTGTCTGATCTGCGGACACATCGGCTGTGGTCGCTACGTGAGCCGTCACGCGTCCAAGCACTTTGAAGAGACGCAGCACTTGTACGCCATGCAGCTGACCAATCACAGGGTCTGGGACTATGCAGGAGGTGGGTGACACCATCAGACACGGTGGAGTGAAGCCACATCAGGTGTTGAGTTCCACTGTCCTGACTGTGTGTGTGTGTGTGTGTGTGTCAGATAATTACGTTCACCGGCTGGTGGCCAGTAAAACCGATGGGAAGATGGTGCAGTACGAGTGTGAAGGCGACACCTGTCAGGACGAGAAGATTGACTCTCTACAACTTGAGGTGTGTGTGAGAGTAAGAGAGAACGTGAGTTTTCGAGGAAAAAAAAAGAGAATTATTATTAGAGAGAGAGAGAGAGAGAATGTGTTGTTAAGAAAGAATGTGAGTTTGTGAGAAATACTGTAGAGAGAGAGAGAGAGAGAGAGAGAGAGAGAGAATGTGTTGTTGAGAGAGAGAGAGAGAGAAAGCGAGAGAGTGTGTGTGTGCATGCGTGTGTGTGTGGACGAGAATAAAAGTGTGTGTAAGTCTGCATGAGTAAGAAAGAGTGACAGTGAGTGAGTTTTTATTCTATTAGACTTTATTGTAAAACTGCAAGTGCGCTGTTATAAATGTGGTTTGGCCAGATACGGCCTGTATGATAAAGGCTTTGACGCTGCTCCACAGTACTCGTATCTGTTGACCAGTCAGCTGGAATCTCAGCGCATTTACTGGGAGAATAAAATAGTTCACCTGGAGAAGGACACGGCAGAAGAGGTAAGAGAGGAGGAGGAGGAGGTGAAGATGTGAGCGCTTCGAGCTGAGAGACCCCTGTCTGTCTTTCAGATCAACAACATGAAGGCCAAATTCAAAGAGACCATAGACAAGTGCGACAGTCTGGAGCGCAAACTCAACGAACTTACCAAAGAAAAACAGTCCGCCGAAGACAAGTGAGGCCTACGTTTAAAACGAATTGTTTTCTTTATGACAATTATTATTTATTATTATGCAAGTAAATGACACTAACACCCCTAAGGTTGTTGGTATTTAATTTTGAAAAAGAAAGAAGCCGATGTGACTAAAATTGCTCTTCATTTGGTTTTAAAACTTTGTTCTAAAAAAGGTCATTGTTAAAACCGTTTACAATGAAATTGACCTGAAGAAACAAGCCTTTATGTGAATAAGTTAAATTAAAATTATTTAACTAACTAACTAACTAACTCATTAGTTAATCACATAACATACTCATTTTTATGGGAGTATTCTTCATTGTTTAAAATGATTCTTTAAAATTCTCTTTCTATTCGTTAAAATGATTCGTAAAAATATTGTGTCAGATGTTCCCACCTGAACACGCGGGTCACGAATCTTGGCAAGGAGCTGCGGGAAGAGCAGGAGATGAACCGATGCCTGAGAGCCAATCAGACGGAGCTTCAGACGCAGCTTCACGACCAGGAGCGGCGGGCGCACGATGCCGCGTCCAGGAAAGACGGTCAGATCAGCGACCTGCAGGAACAGCTGAGGGACGTCATGTTCTACCTGGAGACGCAGCAGCAGATCAACCAGATGCCCGCCGACACCAGGCAGGAGATCCAGGAGGGTCAGATCAACATTGCGGCCGCCCCAGTGGCCGCCGACTCCTCGGCCCTCGGCTCGGGAAAGCTCAGAGCCAGAAAAGGACGATCCAAAAGGGGCAAATGAATTTAAATATCCTTGTTTGTCAGTGTAGTATACCACACCATCTCCGTGAATGAGTGAGGCTTACGCTGCTTTGGAAAAGAGGGGAATAAAAATTCACTCTTGCCGATTTTGACTCTAAAGCTATGTTCTGTGATTATTTAACGGCCAGATGTGGTTAGAACTGTTGTTCCATGTTTCATAAAAAAATCAAGGTTCTGCTTTTGTCGCATTTTTTTCATGTTGTTTTTTTTATTATTATGATTTGAGCATTCTCTTCAGTGAATTATGACAGACTCCTGTGTCATTGCAAAACCTGCCTAAAACTCTGGAATTTAATTTGCTGTTTTTGTTTTTTTCTCTGCACTTAGTAACGATCAAATTCTGCTACTATGATAATGTCTTGGACATGTGTTATGGTTAATTATTCGTTCAAGGAGGAACGTAATAAAGGTGGCAAATGTTAAAAAGGCTTTGTCTGATATAGTGTTTTTATTGCGACATTGAGTGGTTTAAGTGGACTTAAGTGTTATTATGGACTTTAATAAAACTGTTAAACGGTCATTTTTTTATGGGGCTTAGTTTAGAGTACTAATAATGTAGTGAAATCCGAGTTTCGTTTCAGGTCACGTGGTGTTTCCGACCTCACTAAAATGGCGACGCTCTTTAAGTGTCATTTTGACGTGTCATTGCGGAAACGCAATGCGTACGTCACTTCCGCAACATGACGAAGGGGACAGGTCACGTGATACAGCTAGGCGATCTCCGTCTGCGAGCACTTTTGATTAAAAAATATAACCAAACGTCACGTATGTTATGGATGGGTCCGTGGAGTTCCTGGAAGGTGCATTTTTGTCGCGCCCGGTCGATGTTCATCGGAGCGGATCCCGCATTGCGACGGCAGAATCCTGGGCGCCGAAATCGCTTGTTTTGTGGGCTGCTGCGTCACGTGACCAGCACGCGCCTCGGGTAAAGATGGCGCCGGTCGTTAGAAAACAAACAGCGTGAGCAGCGGGTACATCCTTCGCACAGTCGCGACGTTTGGGATCCACAGAAACGGAGCCAAGTACGTGTTTTACCTCGTTGTCAGACTGCGATTTTGCTCGGAGATTCGACGCGAACACGTTTTGACTCTGTTTGAGGTGGCCGGTGGTGAGCTGGCTAGAGTTTTGTGTGTTTGGCGTGAAAGCTGATGTCTGTAGCCGACGCGCTAAGATGCTAAACCGTAAGCGCACTATTGTCGAAGTCACTGTCTGGAATCATTCACCCACTAACCCGGTATCGTCACCTAATTGGGTTTCAAAGTTGTATTTGCAATGTTCTGGTGTTTTTGCGGACTTCTTTTGAGGCTTCAGCTCATTTATGTGTCATTTGAAGACCCGGAGAGGTCGTGAGGGAAATTAGCCTGCGAGGGCGAGGAGCTCCACACCACATGTAGCATTACACGGCACAAATTTCGGACTTTTGAATTGAACACTTCTGAGTCTAAATTACGGTGACTTGTCTATTGCGTCTGTATTTTGCTGTCGGTGCGATAAAATGGCTTCGTTTGAGGATCGATCGTTTGTTGTCGTTGATAATGACACGCGCGTCGAATTGTGCGTAATAACGTGTGCGATTCAAAGATCGTTTGAGGCCAGTTCGTCTTGTTCTCTTTGATGTTAACATTCGGCGGAAACGTCAGTCTGGAAAGTGTCGTTATGAGTCGGCGTGGAGGGGAAACACGTGCTGTGGAGGATGTCGCGCGCCACACGATGCGCTTCAAACTCCTTCACGCTTATTGTCATTACACATGTCACTGGATTGATGCAGTATTGCGCACTTTCAGGGTTATAGTTACTTTGCAAATTTTGTGAAACGTTAAGTGAAATCTGTGTGTGTCCATCTAGTTCTGTCTCTGGAAAGTTGGATGGTGANAAATGAATTTAAATATCCTTGTTTGTCAGTGTAGTATACCACACCATCTCCGTGAATGAGTGAGGCTTACGCTGCTTTGGAAAAGAGGGGAATAAAAATTCACTCTTGCCGATTTTGACTCTAAAGCTATGTTCTGTGATTATTTAACGGCCAGATGTGGTTAGAACTGTTGTTCCATGTTTCATAAAAAAATCAAGGTTCTGCTTTTGTCGCATTTTTTTCATGTTGTTTTTTTTATTATTATGATTTGAGCATTCTCTTCAGTGAATTATGACAGACTCCTGTGTCATTGCAAAACCTGCCTAAAACTCTGGAATTTAATNCAGTGAATTATGACAGACTCCTGTGTCATTGCAAAACCTGCCTAAAACTCTGGAATTTAATTTGCTGTTTTTGTTTTTTTCTCTGCACTTAGTAACGATCAAATTCTGCTACTATGATAATGTCTTGGACATGTGTTATGGTTAATTATTCGTTCAAGGAGGAACGTAATAAAGGTGGCAAATGTTAAAAAGGCTTTGTCTGATATAGTGTTTTTATTGCGACATTGAGTGGTTTAAGTGGACTTAAGTGTTATTATGGACTTTAATAAAACTGTTAAACGGTCATTTTGTATGGGGTTTAGTTTAGAGT
>SOMO01000195.1:271290-285170 GCA_028128575.1 Paedocypris carbunculus | reverse complement strand
AGGTTTTGGTGAGCTTCCCATCCTCTGCCTTTTTATTTTTGGCGAGACACCCGGTGAAAAAATGAATATACGTAATAAAGAAAAAAAATCCGCGATGCAGTGAATCCGCGATAGTCGAACCGCGAAGTAGCGAGGGATTACTGTACACGTGTACATGATTCTGTTTCATTGAAAGGAGGGTAAGTAGATGTTTACAATGTTATCTAGCTTATGACATAAAAGGCATACATCATTCTAAGTCATACATAGTCTAGAAAAAAAATCCTAAATAAAGCTTATGAAAGATTTTTTCTTTAGTGGTGGCTTTGTCATAATTTAAGTCAGTCAGGTGTTTCATCATTGCCGAGATGCTGGTCTCTGTCAAAGGCAGTTGTTCAGAAGCTGGATCCTGAAGTAATGCATGAGCCGACACTGTGTTAGAGGTTTAACACGTGTTTATTTTGCCGTTCAATGCATCACTCAAAAACAGTCAGGAAATGCGTATCTTTTATACCCTAAATGACGTCAGATATTGCGTGATTATCAACAGGATGCGAGTTTTGTCAGAGGAGTACGAAAGCATTTGATATCTATGTAAAACAAGATAGACGATGCCATGGTGATACGTAATCAGGTCTCCATTCGGCCTTCATTGGTCTCAACATAGAGAAAATGGGAATAACACTATAGAACACTACTTATAAGTTTTTTATGTCCTGAATATTATTTTTGGTCAATCATAAATTAATATAAGTTCTGAGTTTGAGTTCTGAGTTATTATTACAGTTTTTCTCAAATGCTAACACACAAAAGCCAATCCCCTAAACCAAATGACCAGTTATCTAAACACATTTACCAAATCTAACCATCATTCTCCAATACCTTAAACACATTTCACATGAAGACACAATTCACAAAACACAATTTCTGTTCTCATAACTCTAAACACATTTGTCCTTGCTAAAACATAAGTTGCAAAAGAACTCTGCTCATATTCTCAAATGAGAAGCTCATGTGATGCAAAATACTTGACACAGTCAGCAATATTTGAACACAATGAACACGCCTGACGTCATTCACTACACAGAATAACTTGAAATTGAAGACATTTGTTGCTAATGCTGTGACTACATGTATAAAAGCAAGTTCAGAAATGCTAAAACACATTTCACAAATGTTCCCTGCATGTTACCCAATGTCTAAACACAATACCCATTTCTAAAGCTACATTAACACAACTACAGCTTCTCACTTCAAAACTCAAACCTTCGCACCAAAATAGCAGCTCAAGCTATCAAAACTGTAAACACAATTCACATCATTGCACACAACAGCAAAACAACTGAAAACACAATTCTCGGTTGGTGAGAAGATTCCATGATTCATAACCGCCAATGCATATTCGTAGAAATTTTGCAGTGATGGAAAGTAAGAAATCTTTCTGCAGAGGATTAGGCATTTCGATTTTTGAGTTTGACATGAGGAGTATATATCAATAGAAAATACTGCATGTGCACTACTGTAACAACTCAAAGCAAAAACACAATTTATGCGCACAACAGTACTCTTGAAAACATGATCAGGGTGTGAAGTCCTTTTATTTACGTTATTCACACCACACACACACTGGGATGTCATCACCGGCCAGCTCCATTGCCCTTAGGAGATTCTTTCTAGTGTATGGTTGTCTGTCATAAACCTTCCATCTACACAATGAGACAAACTCCTCTAAACGGTTTAGGAAAGGGGAGTAGGTTGGCAGACAGATGTTTAAAAAGTGGTTACTGTTGGTGGTGAACCACTCTGACTTTGTTCGTTCTGGACTCGTGTCCGAAAGGTCGCAGGTTAGAATCCCCCCTACACCTGGTTCTGCAACCAAGTGCTTGTTCCACCTTGGGCAAGATGCTAAACCCCACTTGCATAGGTTCAGCATGCTGGTGAACAAGACGCTCTGATTGCCGCACAAAGAGTAATATTACCCACCGTTCACCAGTAACCTCAGTGATGGCTCTTTGGCCAATGAGGTTACAGCCTCTTTGCCTTTGTTTCGTTAATGCCAGCCTCATCCAGGAAGAGGTACTCATGAGGTCTGGCCAACGTGTCCAATATCTTCTGTGAAAGTGTAGGTGTTCAGAACAACAGTCAATCAGGTAGCATAGTATTGTCCAGAAGTAACGTTGACCACTGATCCCACTACCTGTTCTGTGAATATGGATGTATACTTACTTGTGTTGCGCAGAGTTGCGCTCAAAGTGAACCCTATAGACCTGTTTCATCCACATCTTTTGGCGCCGGAGAAGCTATCCTCTTTTTTCTGTCATTTTTATATTTTTAATCTCACCCATGCTTCTCTTTTTCTCAACTTTCACTTCTCTATCGTCTATCTCTCCTTTATCCTCCTTTGTTTTTGATAACTTTTAATAACTGTAATCTGCATTGATTTCTTCGCAACCTCAAACTTTCTCTCATCTGTTCTGCTCAGTCACAAAATTTACTGTGACCTGTAAGCTTGTGATCCACAGAATTGATTGTGAAGTCACGTGAGATCGCTTAACTTGCCCATCAAATAGCCACTAAAACTTGTCTCCACTAAAATTAGTCCATTTGGTTGGTAGCTACTGGTCGGTATGGCACAACTTCTGGGTCCAGATCCAGACCGCGGTCCACTTGTTAGTGACCGCTGTTCTAGATAGTTATGCTTTATGTGACAGAACAAACAAAGAAACCGAAAGAGTAGTTCTGGTGTGTTTCACTTGCTAATTTCAGTACTCGGGGCCACCGAGACTGAATTTTGCCCATTGGCGTCTGTGCCTTACTGTACAGATGGCATTCACTCTCCCCTGCTCATATTGCCCACAAACCACTTGACATTTTAATCGACATTTCCTTTCGAGCTCCCACATTAAAGGCCATGACATTTCATTTGCACATGTTGTTGATTAAAACATGGTGACATACTTCAAAATAAGGACAAAATTGTGCCCGAGGACAAAAATGAAGGGGAGCAAGGAAACTGTATCAATACACAACAACCCTTTTGAGATGTTAGAAAATACATCACAGGTAGAATCATGCGGTATTTACGTGAATATAAGCACCGCTTCTTCTAAACTTAGCAGCTCAAATATTTGAGGATGGATATATTTAAATATGCATGTAAATAGGCGCGATCATTGCTTTAAATAATGGTTCGAGGCAGACGTGCATATGAGTTTTCATTAGCTCAATAACAGAAATACAGAAACATTAGACGCATCGTGACACTTGACAGTGGCTAAATAACACTGAATGAAGTAAGATTAAACTACATACAATCATTAATATTTGAACAGACAGGCAGTATGGCACCTGGGAGATCCGTGCTAACGGGTTGTACCTGAAAACAAGACCGTAAGAATGCAAAAGCGTCGGAGCAAAATAAAAACTGTTAAAAACGAAGAATAGATTTTTTTTACTTTATTTTGAACTGAAACTACATTGAAGTGATACGAGTTACAAGTTAGGTTTGTTAAGTAAAGAATAAAATTGTATTTTAAATAGAATATGAATATAAATAGAATATATTTTAAATAGAAATAGAACATAATTTTGAGAAAAAAAAATTGTGCCTGAAAAATTAGGATGGTGCTTATATTTGCATAATTGTGGTATTTGGTAAGTCATTGGTTCTGAATTATTAGTTGGGATTGTTTGATCAGCATATAGTTACAAGGAAACATGAAGACAAGAACATTTTTTTTATTATTTTATTTATTTTTTTAAAGCTTAGTGAAAACCTGTAAAAATTGGACCGGCTTCTTTGGGGTGTCGGACGAGGATGTTCACGATTTAAAGATCCTCTCCAGCATGTTAGCTAGTTTGAATTGCCAGCCCCAGCTGTGAACCAGTGCTTAACCTCGGGCTGTTTTACCTGCCATATCTTATATCTCGCAGGTCTTGTGCCCTGGAGGTGCCAGATTTGGTGCCAGCTTCACACCATCCAAGCATTCACCTGCTGCCACCATTCCTGCTATTGGTTTACTATTGTTATAATGATTGAACATTATTGACTTTATTTGATCTTTCTATGTCTACGGATTCTTCATCAAGTGCCTTGAAAGTAGAATGTTAATTTTTACACTTCATACTATTATTTATGGCTGTGTGCAACTAATGCAATTAGAATTTGCATACCAAACAAACGTTCCATTTTATATGAATAAACGTGTATAACAGAATGTTACGATTTGCTATTAGAAATTTTATTTGAAAAATTTATTCTATGCTTTGTTCCGGGCACTTTGCACTAACAATCGTTTGCTTGCTATATTGTATATTGTTTGCTAATAAATGCATTTTACTTCTGATTAAACTTATTTGACCTTATTTATTTGATCTTTCATGTTTACTGATTCTCAAGTTCAAGTTTATTCATATAGCGCTTTTCTTAGTCCGAGACCCACATAAAGTCGCTAAGACCAACGCAAAATTGCTAAAAGTAAAAAAAAAAAAGATTAAAGTAAAATGTACATTTTTACTCCATATCTTTAGTTATCATTGTGTGCAAAAAATATAATTAGAATTTGCATACTAAACATACTTTCCATTTTGTATGAATACATGTGTATAAAACACTTTTCTATTAGAAACTTTCTTTTAAAAATAGCTCTGTTTAATCTATGCTTTGTTCTGGGCACTTTGCTCTAACGATTGTTCTTTAATGATGTCATATGGCTTGCTGTATTGTCTATTGTTTTATAATAAATTATTTTTACTTGTGATTAAACTTAATTGACTTTATTTATTTATTTGATCTGTCATGTCTACTGATTCTAAATCAAATGCCATGAAAGTTAAATGTAAATTTTTACTCTTTATACTGAGATATGGTTGTGTGCAACAAATACAGATGAACAAACGTTCCTGTAGAGAACATTCTATATGAATAAATGTGTTTATATAATGTATTGTTTTTCTATAAGAAATTAATATAGCTCCATTTAATCTATGCTTTGTTCGGGGCACTTTGCTCTAACAATTGTTCTTTATGGTGTCATATGGTTCGCAGGAAAACAGTCGCGTTTCTTACTGAAAAACCTTGCAGCAATTTCCACCTAATGTGATACACGGGGCTGAAACAAAAAGCGAACATCGTAACCTAATTAATTAAATAATGATTTATATCATATCTATTGACCGCTTGGACTCGAGAGGTGACGAGGTTAATCATAGCCTGTGAGAAATAAGCTATAATTGAGCGTGAAGCTTTAATTAGTTAAGTTTTAGTCAAAGATTTCTGTGTCAATAAAAATACAGCATGTGTATGGAATATTACTGAGAGTTTAAAGGCAACCTTCATTTTCTAGGAAAGTGATTGACACGCCATGCCCCATTTTTACAAAACAAAATTGGTTTGGCAAATTAATTTAACACAACACATTGGATTCCTTATCAAATTGTGCCTTCAGAATTTTAAATTAATTAGTTGTGCGTGTGATTATTCTATTAATTATATAAATTATAGGCAATTTATTATTCACTTTACTAATCATAATTTTTACAAAAATATATTGATTTTGATAGGTGTCCCTATTTGCTAGATATAAATATCAAAATAGTGTAGATTAATGTACAATGCTTTATATTAACAATTTGTTATATTTAGTATGCATTTAATTCATTTAACATATCTCATTTTGACTAAACATTTTAATCCGACAACCAAATATGCATGTGAACTGAAAGCAAATTTGTCAGTGACAAAATGATTCTATTCTTCACTTTATGGATAATGTTTTCAAAAATATATTCACCTTGATCGGTGTCCCTATTTGATAGATTGTTCCACAGCAAAATCAAAAAAGTGTAGATTAATGTACAATTGTTACAACTCCTCCTATGATGTCACCATCTCCGGCAACGTCGTCACCACACAGCAGTCTTCCATCTGCATCAGCAACTCTTCAATCATCTCCCTCACCTGATATCACTCGTCAATCCGCTATATAGTCTCTCTGCTTACCCTGTGTCATTGTCTGTCGTCGTTCCCGTTCATCTGAATCTGAACTCCCCGCACAGACTCACCTTTCTTCTACAACCCGTGTTGGAACTCTTCCCTTCGTTCACCTTCATCAGTGTCAGTATTCCCCTGTCTTTTGTGTTGTACATTAAATCCGTTAGTTTGCAAGAATCCTCAGTTTGTCTCTCTTCTTACACGCTCACGTCTTCTCCTCTATCCGACGTGAGCGTAACAACAATGCTTTATATTAACAATTTATTATTAGTAGTAACCATTTCAATAATTTAACATATTTAATTCTGACTGAAAATTGTAATCCGAATACTAATGAAGCATGTGAACTGAAAGCGAATTTGTCTGGGGGAAAAAATATTCTATTATTCTATAAATTATAGGCATTTTATTATTCACTTTACTAATGATAATATTTACAAAAATATATTGAATTTGATAGATGTCTCTATTTGATATTGTCCCACAGCTATATTAAAATAGTGTGAATTAATGTACAATGCTTTATATTAATAATTTATTATATTTATTATCCATTTCATTCATTTAACCTATTTCATTTTAGACTAAACATTTTAATCTGACAACCAGTTATGCATGCGAATAGTCTGGGGAAAAAAACTATTCTAGATCTCTAAATCTATCGAAATTTGCCGAGCCATACTGGGATACACAGAAAGGTGTTAGACATAAAGCCTTAATTTGAGATTCTATTACGGCCCCTCTGCACAGCTCTCCACTCCCTCAGCCATAAACACACATAAATGTGCTCAAGAGCCGGGATTTCTTTATACGTTTCCCTTCTCTTGGAGTAATGTGCTCTGAATGGCTGCTAAAATGGGCCCGGAGATTTCATTCCCTTCGCTCTCTCTCAATGCCTCCCCTTTGACCCTTCGATGATATGAGTCTTCTTGCTTCTCTCCCCACACTGGTGATGGTCGAGTGAAATAAGACCGAGCCAGCAGGGAGGGAAGGGAATAAAGCTTATTTACAAAGCTTTAGAATGGCAGGTATGCTCTCCTCCTCCCAAATTAGCCAATCAGCTCGCCATCAGTCCTAGAATTCCCAACAGCGTTGAACGGAATAATATAAAAGTGTTTGTGGAGTTAAATGTTTTTTGGAGCGTTCGGAGATACTGTAACCAAATGTATTCCACACATATTTACTGTAATAAAATCATTATTTTTTAGAATTACTAACATAATGAGATGAAAAATACATAAAGGGATTGTTTGGCAACTTAAAGATGTTTCAGGAAAAAAAATCTCTCTTTTGCTCTGGTGTAAGATTAAAATAACAAATAAGATTGTGTGATGAATCCTTATTGTGTGTGTGTGTGTGTGTGTGTGGTACTGTATACTGTAGGTAAGTAGGTAGTTTGGTTGCTAGCTAGTATGTATATTTATAAATACTGTATTTACACAAATATAAGTTATCATAAGTTATTTGTTATATAAATTTTAAATATATGCGTAAATAAAAGCCCCTATTTTCCCGTTATTCATGTCAGCAACAATCACAAATAAACAAAAACACGCTGTCTTTATGCAGCAGCGCATGTGTGCGTGTATATAATGTTAAACAATGGTCTGTAGGAAGAAATGTGTACAGTATAAGCTTTTATTGGCTCAATAACAGAAATAAAGAAACATTAGACATGCCGCGACACTTAACAGACAAAATATCACTGGAAGTAAGATTAAACTAAATAAAGTACAATACTTTATATTACAACAGAGACTACAAAGCACGACCACTTAGCTTAGCTTAGCACAACCAGCTACAAATGAGTCCAATGTGTCATCGCAGAAAGAGTCGAAACAGTAGAAAATGAACACGGGCAAAAAAAAAAACAAGAAACATACACAATCAAAACACTCGGTCGCTTCTCAGCGATATCAAAATAGTGTAGATTAATGTACAATGCTTTATATTTACAATTTATTATATTTAGTATACATTTACTTCATTTAACATTTCATTTTGACTAAACATTTTAAACCGACGACCAAATATGCATGTGAACAAAGCAAATTTGTCGGTGACAAAACGATTCTATTATTGTATTAGTTTAATAAATGATAGGCTTTTTATTCTTCACTTTATGGATAATGTTTACAAAAATATATTCAATTTGAAAGTTGTCCCTATTTGATTGATTGTTCCACAGCAATATCAAAAAAGTGTAGATTAATGTACAATGCTTTATATTACAGTTTTTCTCAAATGCTAAAACACATTTCACAAATGTTCCCTGCATGTTACCCAATGTCTAAACACAACACCCGTTTCAAAAGCTACATTAACACAACTACACCTTCTCACTTCAAAACTCAAACCTTCGCACCAAAAAAGCAGCTCAAGCTTTCAAAACTGTAAACACAATTCACATCATTGCACACAACAGCAAAACAACTGAAAACACAATTCTCGGTTGGTGAGAAGATTCCTTGATTCATAACCGCCAATGCATATTCGTAGAAATTTTGCAGTGATGGAAAGTTAGAAATCTTTCTGCAGAGGATTAGGCATTTTGATTTTTGAGTTTGACATGAGGAGTATATATCAATAGAAAACTGTTACTGTTGGTGGTGAACCACTCTGACTTTGTTCGTTTTGATCACATAAATGTGAGTTGTGGTCCAGTGGTAGGGGACATGGACTCGTGTCCGAAAGGTCGCAGGTTCGAATACCCCTACAGCTGGTTCTGCAACCAAGTGCTTGTTCCACCTTGGGCAAGATGCTGAACCCCACTTGCATTGGTTGCAGCATGCTGGTGAACAAGACGCTCTGGCCGCACAAAGAGTAATATTACCCCCCGTTCACCAGGAACCTCAGTGATAGCTCTTTGGCCAATGAGATTACAGACAATAACTTTGGCTGTAACCACACTTTGTTTCGTTGATGCCAGCCTCTTCCAGGAAGAGGTACTCATGAGGTCTTCGTGTCCAATATCTTATGTGAAAGTGTACAGGTGTTCAGAACAACAGTCAATCAGGTAGCATAGTATAGTCCAGAAGTAACGTTGACCACTGAGCCCACTAACTGTACTGTGAATATGGATGTGTACTTACTTGTGTTGCGCAGAGTTGCGCTCAAAGTGAACCCTATAGACCTGTTTCATCCGCATCTTTTGGCGCCTGAGAACTCTGTCTATTGACAGCATCAATGCTCTCAACATTGACATTACGTATCGGCAATTACTTTGCTTTGTCTCTGATCTGCCGGAGTCTGATGAGGTTGTTCTCACGAACTATATCCACAATGAGGGTTTTGTGTGCTGCTGTAAATATGGCAACCCTCCCACCTCTATGTGGTATTACTACAGTAACAACTGATTTGAAACCAATAGACTACTTTCACAGGCTTGCAAAATGTATTGTGACAAACAAAGCAATAGAGTACAGTACATTTTGTGTTGTCTGAATGCCCAGATAATGGTGGCCACAGTGAACCTACTCAGGTTCAGCCATTGTCATGCCATGGACAATGACACGGTCAATGTCGCTCGCATCTCGTCCATAATGGCGGTGCGAGGTTGTCTTGCTCTTCCTCTTGGACCTTCTCCTCTCCCTTGTTGGCCTCCTGCTGTTCCTTGTTGGCCTGCACCTCTTCTTCCATGACCAGCTCTTCTCTCTCCTGTGACTATAATTTCTCTTCCCCTGACTCTGCCTTCATCGATTGTGTTTGTTTGGAATCTTCAGCAAACTTTGCACTCTGAACTTGCTTTTATACATGTAGTCACAGCATTAGCAACAAATGTCTTCAATTTCAAGTTATTCTGTGTAGTGAATGACGTCAGGCGTGTTCATTGTGTTCAAATATTGCTGACTGTGTCAAGCATTTTGCATCACATGAGCTTCTCATTTGAGAATATGAGCAGAGTTCTTTTGCAACTTATGTTTTAGCAAGGACAAATGTGTTTAGAGTTATGAGAACAGAAATTGTGTTTTGTGAATTGTGTCTTCATGTGAAATGTGTTTAAGGTATTGGAGAATGATGGTTAGATTTGGTAAATGTGTTTAGATAACTGGTCATTTGGTTTAGGGGATTGGCTTTTGTGTGTTAGCATTTGAGAAAAACTGTAACAATTTATTATTTTTAGTAACCATTTCAATGATTTAACACATTTCATTTTGACTGAAAATTGTAATCCGAATACTAATGAAGCATGTGAACTGAAAGCAAATTTGTCTGGGGGGAAAACTATTCTATTATTCTATTCATTTTATTGATTTAAATTTAAAGATTAAACTAAATACAGTACAATATTTTATACTACAACAAACAGAGACTACAAACTGCGACCACTTAGCTTATCTTAGCACAACCGGCTACAAACGAGTCCAATGTGTCATCGCAGAAAGAGTCAAAACAGTTGAAAATGAAGAACACAGGCAAAAAAAAAAAAACAAGAAACAAACATAATCAAAACACTTGGTTGCTGCACAGAATATAATAATTCTTTGCTAAAACCCGCCGGGGTGGCGGAGCTAAAAAGAAGAGTGGGACAGAAACAAAAAACAAACAGCGTCACAATATGGCTCTGGACGTAACACTTGTTTCCTGGTTTTGATATTTGCCTGTATACTCATTTAGGATCCTGTTACTGCCTGCCTTTGACCTTGTGCCTGTACCTCGACCACGATTCTACCTAATGGACTTCTCTGCATTAAACACCAAACCCAAACTGCATTTGAGACTCGACCAGCTTTCCTGCGATCACCACCCATGACAAAATAATTGAACCAGAAACACTAATTAAAAAAAATAATTTTAAAATAATTTTTATTATGTACCTGAAAAATCAGGGGGGTGCTTATATTTGCATATATTTAATCTAATTATTAAACAATATAAAATGTCAAGTCTTTTGTATGTATTTTCATACTTCTTGACATTTTCAGTGACACTAAAATGACTTCATTCAGAAGGTGTCAAGCCCCCTCCCCCCTCCTATTTATTTTACAGGCATCCTCATGAATGCATCTGATCTTTCAACATTCCGCAGAAAAATCTGAATAAATAATGAGTGAAATAACCTCCAGGCATGAATCGTACAGATATATGAAATATTCATCTGATCTTAACACAAAACGTTTGGTGAAAGCCAAGCAGTGTGCAGATGTCATGCGAAGGATGAGTTTATGCAAGGCCTCGCGAGAACTGTAATTCCATATTGAATTGTCAATCTCATTTAATTTATTGAAGTATATGCCACCATTTGACCTGTGCACTCAGAGCTTGACTCTAAACTGTAAGCTATATAATTTAATATTTGACAAATAAGAGCATCTAAGCCATTTTCTGCCCGACTTCTTTAATTGAATATGTTCTGTTCGAATGCGTCTTGTGTCGTCTGATGGCAACATAATATCCAGTGCTGTGCTCTTTGTCCCTAAAATGGTAGTGAAATGAGCTCTGCATAAGTTGAGACATCAATATTTACAAGTGTCTGTACTTGTCTGGGCATAAATGTTTACCTAGTATCTCTCGAGCGCAACACTCGAACCAAAGTATAAGCAATCATTCTTATGTGCATTTAGGATACACAGAGTATGAAGCTGTTCACAACATGCCTTCTCGCTGTGGGAAAAAAGCAGGTGAGGGCAAAGTGAAAGACCATCTCACTTCTAAAGTGTCTTTAATATATAGAGATCACTCTCTTGAAACTCATGGTAGTGACACGCGTAGTGGTACGAGATTTATTGGCAATTAAACATCTACTAGATTACCAATGGAAATCCCTTCTTTTGGTTTTTTGTCCAAGAGGTTGCAGGTTTGAATCCCCTTCTGGATGGATTTTCAGCTTGAGGAAGACTCTGAAACCCACTCTGAGTGTCACGGCTTAAGGCTGCCTACTGCTCCAGGTTCGTGTGTATAATTTCACTGGATGGTTGAACACAGACTGCAATTTTGATATGGTCCCTAGAAGCCACATTGACAGTCACTCACTTTCTTCTATCAACTGATAGGGTTCATAGTCACTTCTTTCCACCTTTTGCCGTTACAACTGATTCTTCTTGAAAAGATGTCTGCAAGGTTTTCGGGTTCTCCCTAGGTTAGGAGTGTGTTTTGGTATTTGTTTGACTGTTTATCTGGAGTTGAATGGTCACACACTGATTCTTGGCAAGAAAGTGTGGCTTTCAATCATTACTCTAATTTCAAAAGTGTTCTGGAAAGTTGCCAATCGATGGAGGTCAGAACTTGTCCAGGCCAGACAAGGTTATTCACAACAGAATCTGTCATCAATATCTTTGCACCTGGTATTTTTGAAGAAGAAGCGGCCAATCTAGAAAATGTCCAAAATATCTTGGTTTGTATGAAGCATTCAGAGTTCCTTTTAATGGAAAGGTACTAAGGGGCTGAGCTTGAGTCTTAAAATCAAGCCCACACCTTAACCCCCTTGACTAAAGTTTACAAATTTTACACATTCAGTCAGTCAGATCTTTGTCCTGTCAACACCTAAACCCAGAGGCCAGCTACTTGTCACTCTAGAGTTGGGCAAACTTTTTGGTTCGCGGGCCACAATAAGTTCTAACATTTGACAAAAGGGCCGGACCGGAAACAGATTGATGGAGTGCTTTGGCAACCTCGCCTCACAGCAGAAAAACATACACATCTTGAGATTAGGAGGAAATATATGCTTTCATTCAAAATTAAAAAAGAAAATGTACAACAAAATATCTGACTTTTAGAGGTTCGACGGGCTTAAACGTTTAATAACAAATAATAAAACGTATATGGTATAACCATGGTAGTGATATGAACACCAGATTCCAATTCCTTTGATGGAGTGGATAAAACGAGAAAAGTCACCAAGTGACAAAAACAGTGTCACAAATGACTTCAGAAATACAAATACTCAACTTAATGTACCTAGTATGCTTTGGTGTGGGTTGTGGCTAAAGTATTAAAGTAAACATATACTAACTAATAAGATACTGAAGTAGTAAAAGTACTTTTGTGGGCTGCAACTAAAGACCACTAGGTAGAATGGTCAGGAGTTGGACTTCTGTTCAAAATATTTCAAATCATTGACCACAACTGAAGTGAACCTGAACCTGGTCTGCTCCCTGTACTCCACAGCCCCTGGACTGCCCACTGCTCCAGGTTAGGTGGGTATGGGATGAAGTACTTCATATCTTATCTTATCTTATCTAAGAGGATAGAGATGTCGCCTCGCAGCAAGGAGGACACGTTCAACACTAAAGTTTAAGGCCCAGTTGGAGCCGTTTCTGGGTTTCCTCTTACAGTCCAAAAACATGTACTCAAGAAAATTGGAGTCTTGTGAAATTGGAAATGTGATGGGTGTGGATGTATGCGTCTGTATGGCTGGATCAACGACTGGTTGCTACAAATTCAGTGTGTAATCCAATCCTTGAGGATTTGAGTAGCTGGAGTTAAGCATCTCATTTCATTTTTGTTTTAACAACAATTTAATTCATTTAAACTCTACGCTGCACCAAAACGACATTGTTAAAATTAAATAAATAAAATAAATTCAGTTTACTTAATACTCCAATTAAGAGTTTGTTTTTGAGATTAGAGGTATTTTGATCTGCTGGTCAAGATCTTCACCATTGTCATAAATGCTGTGTACTGCCCTATAACTTACATTTTCTTGCAAATTGTATTGTTTTACTCCTCAATTTCTAAAAGCCACATGTTTATAGTTTGTATGCTGCACATTTTTACTATAAGTGCTTGCTAAATTCTCTTCTAACCAATTGCTCTTTTTTTCCCACACTTTTTAGTGCTCATATTCTTTCTCTCATTTCCTCCCTCTGTCTCCTGTTTTTGCCTGTTCTCCTTCTCCTCGTGCTATAGTTATTGGAGCTGATGGGTTCACGAAGACTTTCACACTTTGCACATTGGGTGGGGGGGGGGG
>SOMO01000195.1:237744-265602 GCA_028128575.1 Paedocypris carbunculus | reverse complement strand
AACATTTATTTTGTGCCTGAAAAATCAGGTGCTTATATTCACTGGCCTCTTTTATTCGTGTAAAAAGGGTATTTACAATTTTTCGAATGTTAGAAAACTGTGGTCCGTGTGCATGACTATAATCAGTCAAATAAAAATGGCTAGTGTGCTACAAAATACACTCTACAAGACACTTAAAAAGTGTGTGCTCTGTAATAAGTAAACATTATAACAAGTAAAAAGTAATAATTAAAAGTAAAAATCATTATCATGATCATACAAAGTAATAGTAATATCACATCGTCTTCCGGGTCGTTCTCTGTTGAGGAAACATCCAGTCGCTCCGTCTTGTAACGTGTGTCTGTCCATCTACGCTAAACACCGGTACATGTATACGTTTATTGCCTTTTCCTTTTCTTACTACAACCTGTATTTCTGGGTCATGAAAGAAAATTTAACTCTACTTATAATTAACAGCTATTTTTAAACTGAGTGAGGGGGAGGAAGTGGAGCACTGGCGAGGTGAAAAAAGAAAAAAGCATTAAAATTGCCCCAGATTCTCTATTGAATGGGACACATCACAGCAACGTGCTTCCTGATCAAAGTGAAAGGGGGAGTCAGGGCCGATCAGTGGGGATAAATGGATCCCTTTATAATAGCTTAAGAATGGACCCCTATTTCACCCCTGAAACAATTTAATAACCACATTCATTATAGGCGGCGGTCCACTTACGGAGGCACTTGCTATCTCCCGTTCGACTCGTGAAAAGAAAGGGTGGTTGCCGGAGCTCAGGCTGAATAAAGGCTAGTAAAGGGCCCAAATGAAGATGTGCTAACTTGCTCTGACACTCCTAAATGAAACCTTCTACAAGAGAAAGCAGTTATCGCGGACCCTCCCCAAGGACACACTACAATCCTCAGCCTGCTAATTATATCCAATGCAAATGTAATGTCTGCATAGTTAGCGCCTCCATTCGGCACTCATTTATACATCCGTGTTTTATTTCATTCATTCTTTGAGACGTTCTGGTTGCATGGGGATTTTTACGGCCTGGCTAATTGCATGAACTGTGTGAACTATTAAAAACCTCACTTGAAATTTGTTTTTTTTTTTTTTTTTGAGTACATCTCGGATTCTATTTTCCCCATTGTCCGTCTCAGGCTGTCTGTCTGGTTTGTGGCAATTTGAGGCCTTTCAATAAAAGGACTCATTTTAAATGATCAGTTCAGTTTAAGCGCTAAAAAAATCTATATAATAATAAGAACTCTGTTAATCCACCGTTGTTTTTTGGGTCCCGGTCTTTGACCCATTCAAACAGTGAACACACTCAAACCCGGAGCAGTGGGCAGTGGAGCCTCGGGGTCAGTGTGTTGCCGACACTTGTTGGAACTGTTGTGGAACCCACCGAACATAATAATGTACTAAATCACTTAAGAAGAATATCTCAGGCTGAGTGAAACTGATTGCTCAAAATTGCTCAAAAAGGATTTTTGATCGGTGACCTTGTGTGCTGAAAGATGGCTTTGGTTTGTTAAATAAAGAATAGTATTTTTAAGAGAAAATTATTGTAATTTAACTGACAATATAAAAAAAAATGTTTTAGCTAAATATATAATTTATCAAACCACAAGCTTTGGTTTGTTAAATAAAGAATAGTATTTTTAAGAGAAAATTATTGTGATTACATTTATATGTAAAAAAAAATGTTTTAGCTAAATATAGCTAAATATATAATTTTTTTTTTTTTTTTGCTATTTTTATTTTGTGCCTGAAAAATCAGGGGGGTGCTTATATTTGTGGAGTGCTTATATCCGTGTAAAGACAGCAAATAATATTTCTGTTCAAAAACCTAAGCAATTCTGTTTAAAAGTTTAAAATTCTAAAATGCCTTTACAGATACTCGATATATGATTCTTATTATCATAACGCAAATTTGGTTGTTGTGCGAGAAGTAGAAGCACTGGTAGCTTTTTACAAGTTAAAGTATTCCAAAAGTTATTGCTAAATGATAGAATAAACAAGTTTTTTTGTGATTTGTTTTATGTACAGATATTGTTGACAAGACTCCAATGGAAATCCAAAAGGGTTTCCATCCTTTTTGTAGAAACTTTTCCCCATTAGACAGATAGATTAATATCTGATTAAATGGCATATTATAAACAAATTATTAAACAAAAAAAAAATATATATTAAATGCCTATTTTGCTAAAATATGTCTATTGGACGGAAGGACTAGATAGATAGATAGATAGATAGATAGATAGATAGATAGATAGATAGATAGATAGATAGATAGATAGATAGATAGATAGATAGATTGATGGATGATCCAATTAAATGACATTATAACATGGTTCTGTAAACATGGCTTTTTTTAAAGAAATAAATAAATATTAAATACCTTATAGCTATACTGTATTTAGCTAAAATATGTCTATTGGACGAATGAACAGACAGACAGACAAATAAATGTTACATACCTTATAGCTAAATGTAGATAAGATGTGTCTATTGGATGAATATGACAGACAGACAAACAAACAGATAGACAGACACACCGATTCACCAACAGATGGACGGATGGATGACCGACAGACAGTCAATTGACAATTATAGCATGGTTCTGTAAACTATTTTAACAAATAAATTATTAATTATTATATACCACATAGTTAGTTGGATGAATGGAGGGACGGATGGATTTTTTTTTATTTTGTAAGTAAAAGAAGCCATGCAAGGTTTGTTGATTTGAGTGGTGTTGTGTATAAATCTCTCTTTACAGGATGTATTTTTTATTTCCTTTTTCCTTATTGTGGGCAATACTGCTTTACATAATATAGGATGAATGTGCAGTTCTTGTCCTAAGATGCATCTTATTTCTAGAACAGTTTTACAGCGTCATCCATCAGCTGTGTTGTCAGCATGAAATATGAAAAAAAAAAAAAGTTTTATTTATGTGCTGATCTGCTTTTCTTTTGTTGTTAAAGGATGGGGAAATAATAACGTAGTGATCCTGTATATGGTATTGTAATATTCTCCACATTTTACAGCCTTAGTAGATTTTGACATAAACTGAGACCAAGTGTGACCTATATGTGAAAAAATTTGTTCGCTTGGTTGTTGGTTGTCTTGGATTCCAGGAGAAAAATACGAATTGTGTGTATGTACACTATGTACATACCAGCACCAGGGTGTAATGAGTACCTGATATTTTGAGTACAAATGTGGATAGTTTATTGTAATAATTACAATTTACATTACAAGTTACAAATCACCAGTTCTAATAAGACTTGAGTAAATGTCACAAAGAACTTACGTATTGTACTCATGCTGAATATAGGCTAAAAAACAACTAAAAATGTAAAAAATAAGAAACTCTTAATTTATGTGGATTTATTTCCTAACATTGAAATGATATGTAACACCTCAATGCTTCAAAATGGTGCAAAAAATAGATAGAAAATAGTCAGTCTTGATTAAACTTAAATGTTCAAAAATGTAGTCTAGTACTGAGTAAAAGTTACACACATTTTTTTACTCAGTATTTTATACTTGGGAAAATACCCAAGTACATCAACAAAGTCATTTTATTCAAGTTCTTCACACCACAAGCAAGCACACACCCACACACACACACACACACACACACACACACACACATTCTAGCTCTGTAATGTATTAATTTATGTGTATTAAAACCATTCAGCGCTAATCCATTTTTAGCACATGAACAATATTCCTTACTCCCTGTTTCCTTGGGTAGTTTGTGATGCATACTTTTGCAGACAGTAAATTTAACCCTTGTTTATTCGTCAGCTCTTCTCTAACTCGTTGGTTAAAACGCACCTTCCCTCAAAAGGTGACAGAGGTCGCACATCTGCATGTGAAATGTGAAACCTTTGACATTCCAACGCTAGTCTAAATCCATTTGAGCCCTTTTGTTAGCTTCAAGAATAGAGACGTGCCTAACTAGCTCACCACCGATCTAAACGTGTGAGTGTGTGTTTGGTTATATTAACATAAGCGCCTACTCACTCGCACACATACAAATAAACGTTGACTGATGTGCATCGCCACTTGCGTTTTTGCATGCAAAGGTCGACACGCAAGGCTCACACGTTTTCAGCTGAAATTATTGACTGAAAAGTTTCAAGCAAAAATAACAGGAAAGCATAAATACAGACCGAACTAAAGCCATAGAGCGAATGACACAGTATTGCGCACAAAAAACATCCTTCTAGGAGAGTTTAAAAGGGCTTTCAGAAGAGGTAACGGGCCCTTTTCCTCCCTTTGAGGACCTAATATCCTTCATAGTGTGCCAAGAACGCACAACTTTTTAAATAATATAAATCACGTTTATGGGATTTGCCGTTTGCCTACTTTAACTCGTCTGCGGCGTATCAACGCCGGAGTAAATCCTCCCGATAATTTGCTCTTAAAGAGTGTTGTTTGGAGGAGGAATAGTTGTTTGAGGAAACTTGTTTGATATTGAGTGTGAATATAAAATCACTCTTTAATAAAACCTGATAGTCGTTGAGTGGGATTGTTTGCAAGGAATCATTGACTTTCAAATGCAAAGTGCTTTTAAAAGACCAAAGTGATTATGTCCAATGTTTCATTACAGGAATAAAAGGTCAAGGAGATGGAGTCCAATGGGCATAAATTGCATCACGGGTCGACGTAGCCTAGCGTCGTCATGTCCGTCCTCTAAGTTAAACTCCCAATAGGAGTCATAGTCATCTCATATCCAAAGTCCTTACTCAACGTCCTCTCTCGTTCCCTCTTCTCCTCCTTCAGAACAGGGATTCCTCCTCCAGTTGTCAGAAGAGTCCGAAATGATTGATTGTTTCTCAGTGTGTCCTGACAGGAAGTGTGGCAGTGCGGTGTCCCAAGTGTCTAGGAAGGCAGCACTTCCTGATTAACACCCTCGCGGTAATCATTCCCACTGAGCTAACCCCACACAGCACGGCCAAAAATAAAAAAACAAAAGCACAAAATAGAGCTTTTCTTACACCACTGTCACGGAGAGCCTGCTTGAGTTTTCAATGGAGAGATTGCGTACTAGCCTGAGCTAAAGAGCAGCTTTGGTCAAGCGTAGAGCAACGAAAAATCGAAAAGCAACGTCCTTCAGGCAATAAACCTCACTTTTTTCGCCAAGGTAAAGCTAAAAGGCTTTAAATTTATTATAGGAGCATAACAAATCCTTGTTCTTCAGTGCTTCACCTTTTAACTAGAACCATGCGAATCTTTGGATGAACAAAGTAATCTGTGATTTTTCGTTTTTGCTAAACTGTATCTATTACATATAGATCTGGTAATTGTGAAGGTAATTTTCAGAAGTATAATACATTTAGTATTTATTTAGCGGAATAGTCCTCCTGGTACCAATAAGTACCATAGATAAGTTCATTCTTGTCCCATTCATCAGTTGCTGAATTCATTAGAGCAAACGTGAGGTAGTGATTGGTGTTAGTTTCTGGGCCCAGCTCCAGAGAAGAGGTGTACAAAGTGCAGGAATCTTAATCAAAATTTGGAACTCCTCCAGCTCAACATATTACGCATCCGGGACTGTTGAGAGATGGTTCATCACAGACATAACTTCCATAAGTAGAATCACTTGCTGAGGTCATAGTGATTATCGTTGACGAATAATAGTCTCAGGCGTTATTCTACATTCTTCTTTGTCGCAACTGATGTATTTTTAGTGTATGTGAAATGTCCCTTATGAATACATACACAGCGATTAACTTTAACCCTTTGCTTTAGTTTTTCTAAAATAATTTTTATTCTGATGCGCACATGCCAGTGATTTATGACATGCTATTTTTTGTAAACATTGATTCATTTTTAAAGTATGTGATATGCAAAATATGTATTGCATTCACAAACCAAAAAAACAGAAGTTTTGTTAGATTTATATATTTTGCTGTACTTGTTTGTACTACTATGGCTTGTTGTGCCATATTTATAAAAGGTAAAAAAAATATTAAAACATTATACACATTTTTATATTAATTTAGTACACGTAATTTATTTGTGTATTGGCTGTTGGGATTTCAAAATAAAGTTTTGTATTTTATTACTGTAAGAATATTTAATTGAGTTTTATACTTATACAACTTTTATACATATAAAACATGCCATTTTTATGGGGACATTTTCTCAAGTTCAAAAAAACAAAGCAGACTCATTTTGTTCTTTCTTTCTTTCTTTCTTTCTTTCTACAAGCCCACCTTCTCCGCTGGGTCTCAATCTGGTACCCTGGTGTTCATCCGAGTTTAAATGCCGTATTTCATCCTGTAGAAACAATCTAAGCCAAAGAAGATCTTTGTTTTACTTTACTTAATGAATTACTTTACTTGTTTTTCACATTTTGGGGCTTTTGGCCCTATTCAGTGGAAATTAAGTAAACTACTTAATAGTTTTCTTTTAAAATTGGTTCCTTTACAACTTTTACTCGAGTCTTCTTGGAATTGGTAACGTGTGATGGAGTAATTTTTATAGTATACGTACTTTTACTCAAGAATAATTTTCAGGTACTCTTTACACCTCTGAAGAAAACAGGATAAACAATGTACAATTTATCCTGTGGTCCAAAACGAACTAAACTACCTTTTTACAACATGTACTATGTATGTAACTCAACAATTGAAACACCAAGTTACACTAGAACCAAAACAGCGGACTAACACAAAAGTACTAACTAAACTATTTTAACACGACCCATTAATCCACCCAACACAACCCAAAAACCAATAAAAAATGTATTTTTCCCTTGCTATGCAGCATAAAATTGCAAAGGAAGGAAATCCATATAAATGCATCCCTTTTCTAGAACCTTCCAGGAGTTAATGGAGCTTTTCCTACACAGATTTATGATCTCTCCAGATTATTCTTCTTGTCTGCAGGTAGAGATGATGAGACGCAGAGTTGTCAACCGCGCTACTTTGATTGTAGTAAAACAGGGAAACATTGACTTTGTCTTGTTAGTCAAATTTATGTTCCCCACATGACAATTCCTTTCGCAGGAGCCGGCAGCCCGCCAGCTAAAGCTGTGTTTCATACGTCACATTTTCCTACCAGAATGCATATAAACTGCTTTCTGAGGACTGTGTATCTGCTCTTTTACATTCCCTTTGTAACTAACAAGTCTTTTTGAACTAGATGTATGACCAACAGTGGTGAAAGTACTTAAGTAAAGGGACTTTACTGAAGTATTTTTTGGCTACTGTGTACTTGTACTGAGTATCAAAAACATAATCAGATTGTACTCTCTACTTGACTACATTTGTTGTAGTATCTGTACTCTTTACTCCACCACATTGGAATTGACACTTACCGTTACTCGCTACATTGTGATTGTGTGCGACAAATCAGCATTTTTTCTACCCCAGTTAATTTCTTGGGCGGACGAGGTGATATCGCCGTCTACAGGATTCTGAAGGTACTGGATGCTGTTTATCAGCTCAATCACGTGATCGTGAATCAGCGGTTGCACTTTTGAGTTTAACCGAGACTGACTTTTTTTTTTTATCTTTCTTTGTATCTATTTCATTTTGCAATTTTGATACATTGAGGTGTTACATTTCATTTCTATATTAGGAAAGAAAACCTAGTGAATAAAGAGTTTCTTTTTTTCCACATTTTTAGTGGGGTTCTTTTTTTGCCTAAATTCAGTATTTAGGTAAAATTATAAATTCAAGTTATTTTGAAGCAAAGATTTTTTTTTTTTTTGCTTATAAGGAATGCTTGGTGCTAAATTTATTTGACCTTTACATGATTGCTGTTTAAGATCAAAAACATAATCCTTCCCCTTTTTGCCCATGTTGTCAAATGCCTTTTTATATAACCATGATGGGATTACTGTGTGTGTGTGTGTGTGTGTGTGTGTGTGTGTGTGTCTGTCTGTGTGTGTGTGTGTGTGTGTGTGTGTTCATACACCTTTATATTACTTGGTAAATAAATCCCAGTTGATCAACCTAATGATAAACTGAGTAAAATCGTTGAGCAAAAGATGCAAGTTGTGTAGACCAGTACATATACGTACGTAGCTTCTCAGGTTTGTATAACTTCTTAAAGATGATTTGCAGTATATTATTGCTCACAATTTTGTCTTTTATTGTCAAACATTTAGATGCGGTTAAGCTGTAGTAATGTGCTATAAAAACTGTCGGTAATCCACTTTGAAAGATTGCCCACACCGTTTAAAGACTTCACTAAAATAGCCCATAAGAAGCGGATGCCAGGTTTCTTATGCCATAACTTATCAATATTTCAATGCAAAGGCTGTAAATTTAATCTATTAATGGCGATACATTAATGCGAGACAGGAGTCTATTAAAATCTCAGATTGAAGAGCTTGCGTTGTTCGCTGGCTCTGAAGTTGGGCCTGTCTTTCCACTGCGAAAGATGTCTGGTCTGCATTAGTCCTGCTTTGACGCTTTAATTGACAGTTCCGGGTAAACGGTTTTAATCAGAGTTCAGTGTGTCTCAGTTTAATTCCACAGGAAAGCATCAATAAAGAGATCCGAGGCCTGTGTAATCTGGTGTGGATTACGTTTCCAACTTTGTCCTATTTGAGGTTTTCCGAATATGTTAGTGCAATTAATATCATATTTACGTATTGTTCTGAATTGTTTTCTGCTGCTGGTCTCGTTTTCAAGCCCTAGCCGCTTAGCCTTTAGCGTGGCAAACTACCGGATACAATATGGTCGGTCTGTTTAAATATTAATGATTGTTTTTGGTTTAATATTACTTCTTCCAGTATTATTTTGTGTCGCGACATTTCTGATGTTTTTTTACTATGTTATTGAGCTAATAAAAACTCATGCGCAGTCTGCCTCCAGAAGCATTATTTAACCAAGTGAGTGCTTATATATACATGTGAATATTTGAAATTGGAGATTATAAGCACCCTGCAAGTTTTTGAGCTGCTAAAATGGGAAAAAATGGGTGCTTCTATTCACGTAAATACGGCCTATTAAAATACCATAAATCCTCTAATTGAACACCATGGCCTAATTTTCATCTGATCCGTCAAGGTGGCGCTCTATTAGATGTGGCGTTCTATTAGAAGTGCAGATCTATTAGAGGTTTTAGGGTATATATATATATATATTTGGCTCTACTCAAATTTATAAGAAATATCATGGTGAAGCAGCAGACGTTGTATTTTGCGTTTATTTTGCAATTCCACCAGAATTGCCATCAGATGTTCAAGATGGGGACCAGTAGTAGGGGACTTGGACTCGTGTCTGAGAAGTTGCAGGTTTGAATCCCCCTAACGCTGGTTCTGCAATTAAGTGTCTTTGGGCAAGACACTGAACCTCACTTGCCCCCCGGGCGGCACGGCTTAGGCTGCCCACTGCTCCAGGTTTGTGTGTGTTCACTTCACTCTGAAGGTTCGCCTAAGTATGTGCCCTTTCACTTGGGTTGGGTTAAATGCAGAGCAGATGGCCATATTGCCATCGCCTCATTTTCTCATACTTACCGAGCACAAATGCACAGTGGGTAGCGCTGTCACGGCAAGAAGGTTCCGATTGTGACTCGAGGTGCGAGTTCGAGGCCGGCCGGGGGCTTTCTGTGTGAAGTTTGCATGTTTTACTTGTGCTTGCTTGGGTTTCCTCAGGGTGCTCCGGTTTCCCCCACAATCCGAAAAACATGTGTTTCAGGTTAATCTGGCCGTGTGAGCGTGTGTGGCGCTGGCGCAGATTGGCTGCCGCTGCTCTCCCGGGCAATTGTTGTGGGTGTGGTTGTTGTGTCCTTGTTGTGTGATTGGCGTCTCAAAAGGAGCCACAAAAATAAAAAATTGAATGCATTATTGTTGTTATTATTATTATTATTTAAATCAAAGCAGAACTAAGGCATTCCCTTAAACTAGCTCTCTATTGTTCTACCGTCGGTGGCTTTTTCTATGTCGGTGACATTGTTCTATCGTCGGTGGCTTTAAATAAGCGGTTTCAACAGCCTGATAAAAAAATCGTAAGTATTTTTAAACATCAGTGATGACATCTCTCTGCATTGTTTCAGCTATGATGATATGTTGCGTTTAATAAAGTCTTTGAAAGGGCAATGTGGTGAGGCCAATTGTGTGAGAAAAAGAGATCTTTACTCTACTAAACATTGGTCACACTGCAAAAAATAAATTCTTGACGAACCAAAAGTCTTGAAATTGCACAATATGTCTTGCTTTTTGTTCTTATTAGATAAATTAACTAGTTTAGAATTTAGAATGAGAGATTAATTTGCTTGTTTTATGAAAATTGGTCTTATTTCAAATGTCTCACTGAGTAAAATTTTCTCACCCCGCAGGCAGGAAATGTATACTTCATTTAAATCTTTTTTTTTTTACTCATTTTGTTTTCTTGATTTTTTTATTAGTTTTTTTCTGACTTGACAGGCATCACTGACTTCACTGTGAGTGTGTGTGTGTAACATTGAATGAGCTAAAATTTTGATATGATGGCCATATTGGAAAACTCAATCACTTGAAAATGAGTGCTGAGGATTGTTGCTTTTTATTCATTAGTAGTTGGTGTTAAAAATATGACAAAGACCATATTTTATAAAAGAAAGAGGGCACCGCTTCATAAAGATGACATGTTTCCGCTTATTCAAGATTGCTTCTGACTTGAAATGTGAAAAATGGGCACTTATGTTTACATTTTTTTTCTATGTGCATACAACCCCCACCTCCCAACACACACACAGTTTTCGAGCTTCTAAAATGTGAAAAAAAAAATTGATGCTTATTTTTCAACCAATGCATTTTTTTTACCTCTTTGTGTAATTAAACGATAACTTTTAGCTAACCAGAAAGTTACCTGTCTGGGTTCCACTCTGGGTCTCTGTGTCAGCGTGCATGTTGACTTTCAACTAAAGACCACCTTCAGCTCACCTGGGGGCTTGCAATCCTATCAGCTTAACTGTCTTGATGGCCCACATTGAGAACCAGAGGCGTTTGATCACCGGTGCTTAACTGAGAGTTGTTTTCTGGCTGATGAGAGCAGAAGGCTTTAAAATTACAGATATGGCAACCTGATCTTCTTAACTCTCCTTAGAACGATGGACAGTTCAGCACGCCACCTCTACTTTTGACACCCATGTGCAATTGCGGGTGTTTTTCAGCAGTGATAATGTGATGCATTACTTTGAATTATGTTTAGTGTGTTTAAACTGTTGTGTAAATAATTTTGTCGTCGTTTTTTTATACTACTTTATCCTTATATTCAACTTTTGCTTCACCTAAACCGCTTAAAAGTGTTGATCATATGCAGATTTTATCATTAACTTACAGATTTTTTTTACATTTGATTGCATCATATCTCAACCTATTTTAATAGTAAGTTGGCATTTCTTGTAGTATGTCAAGTTTCGGAAAGCAGGGAGCTCAGACACAAATGCAGGGACAGACTTTTATTTAAGAACCAGAAAGCGAACAAACAGAAACCGAATGCAAACCGCCAGTAAACGTTGACGTTACCCTAAATCCAACTGGTCTAGAACTAGGCAGGACCAGTGTAGGTGCGTACCAAAACGGCTCGACTGTAAAATTGTCTCGAAGTCCCGCGACTAGTGATGAAGTCACACAACGGCCAATTGAACCAACCATGTTTTACCTAGATGTTCTCGGGCTCATCATATTGTTTTTTTTTTTTCATTTTACATTTTCCTTTTGAAACCTAAAGTTGTCTGCGCTCATGACTGATAATGCCATTTTTTATTATTTTAAGGTGTGTCTTACATGATTGTTGTGTTCGACATTATTATTACTATGTGAGTAATTGTCACAATGAGGGCTGTCTCAGGACTCGGGAATGGATCCCCATGCACAGTACAGAAGAAGACAGGAAGCAAGGGATAATTCCTTGACACGTGGTTTATTCTAAAAAACAAATGCGAGGCAAGACTTGAACAAGAGGCTTGACTAGTAACAAGACGACAACCAACACATGAGACGATCCGACAAAGAACTGTGATAAAACCGGTGCTTAAATACCTGACATAATGATGTGATCAAATGACAAACAGCTGACACTTAAACGAGACAATTAACGTGATCGTGGAAAACAAGGAGTGACGTAAAACAGCTGATCAGGAAAACAAACACACAGGGGGCTAACCGGGAAGTCAAGATACAGCTGAACAAACTATAGCGCGAACACGGAAGTGACGCGGAATGACAGTTCTGATAAAAAAGTCTATCTGTGACAGTAATTATATGACTGTATAGAAAACATTTATGCTGTGCAGTCTGGTTTATTTGCCCAAATGTCGGTTTTACATATTGATAACTATAATCAGTCATGTTGATAACTAATAATGTTAAAAATTGTTACTAATCAAAAACAGCGGCCAGACATTTGATTGCAAAGGTTACATTTAAAAGAACATGTTAAAAGAACTAAGTGATGCGGAGACTTTGATAAGTTTCTTGTGCAATGTAGTGGGAAATTTCGATGTACAGGTTGTCCGTGTTTCCGTGACATACGGAAATGTCTTCATTAGAATTTAAAGCTTTGCATTTCACATGGACCAATAATCATCTTACAATCAAATAGTGAAATGGTGTATAGTTTTCACCCGAGCCAATTTGGTACCTACACTGGAACAAGACAAGCGCATGAGAACCAACGTGGACATAAGTAACGCAACAGACACGATGAAAATCAAACCAAAGCATAGGATAAAAGATCAAGACAAGCAAACAAGAAAAACATACCAATCTTCCAAAACAATGGAACACAGATGCAAGAGCCAATCAGAACAGAACGAGACACAGATGAAGACACAACAAGACACAATAATTACTAATACATAGTAACAACTAAAGCGTGACACCTGGGCATAATACAGAATAAAAAAATTAAATGTTCTTTGTCTAAAAAAAAAAACACACAGTAACTACATGAAAATAGTTCCCTGCACTTGACTTGTGCGCTTTGAGACTGTGAAACTGTGAAAAGCGCCCTACAAATACTCATTATTATTATTACTTAAACTTCCTCGGTCCCTTACCTCTTTCACTGTGTGTTTGCTTTTCTGTGCATCTTCCTAATATATATATATATATACACACACACACACACACACACACACACACACACGAAATACGTATGAAAAATAATACGTAAATTACGTCATGACGTAACCTGGCGACTTTACTTTCTGAGGAGTTGGCAACACTGCACAAGTGAACACATGGAGTCCAAACCCTGACAGTACATTGATTTCTAAACCACACAAAGCAATAGCACTATTGGAACGTTGTGCGTTATACGCCATGGAGACAGAGTTGGAGTTTATATTCCGGATGGTCAGTGATTTTTTGAAAAGCCTTTTTGTTCTGGTAAGCGATAGTTTCTTCCCGCTGCTTGGCAGTTCAGAGACCCATGTGTTTTGAAATGCTTTCGGATAGAAAATCAAAGCAAAGCTTCTCTGTTTATCAAGGAGCCATTCTGTCACCTCTTGGCTAAATCTAGCTAGAGGTCAGTCGCTGAAGTAACACACACATGAGCATTTTGTGAGTTGAAAGCTGTTTAGGTCGTGTTAAGCTATATCACCAGTGTCAGGAAAGAGTAAAAATGACTGAAGCACAAATAATCAAACAAAAAGAGCTGATGGACCTAGCCAAAACCATTAAAACTGTCAACTTTACATGTTCATGAGCCCATGATCCACAAGAAAACAATTAAAATCAGAGAAACTGAGCTAGAAATTTGTTTTACACGTTGTGGGCCCCTTTATTTATTTGTCTTGTGTTCTTTGTATATGGAGTTATATTTAAACAGTTTCTTGTCTTCTACATTTTGGATCATATTTTACTGTAATATATTGTCGTTATTTATTTAGTTTATTCGGTGTGTATATTTTACCATTATCTCATCTTTCTTTTTGCACCAAACGGAGTAGCAATACTCATTTGTATTAGTAGCATTATTATTGTATTTGCAACATTGCAACTAATTTGTAACGCTGTATCACAGGGTTACAATGACAATAAAGGCATTATATTCTATTTTTTTCCTATTCTATTCTATTCTATTCTAATTTATTCTATTCTATCTGACAGGTTTTGAGTATGTATACTCAAAGTTAGAATAAATATTGCCATATTAGAAAAAAAAAATCGAAAGCAGTTGTAAAATTATAAAAGATAGACTGAAAAACAGATGAAAGAAATTACAATAAAGAAGGAAATTGTCAGAAATAACAAGAGGCTGGACAAGGAATAGACAGTTCCTAGGAACTTGAAAATGACAGTGCTAGCTTTAGCTTAGCCTGACCTGACAATTCACATGAAACAGAACTATAAAGAACACAAGACATAAAAAATAAGTATTGAAAAGCAAGGACAGCTTTACAGGTGGTTCAACCAAACTAATAATATGGAAATAATGAAATATCATAAAACCCACACTGACTTTGGATCTGTCAGAACACGAGTCCATTGTAAGATCTTTATATCAACAGCTCTAAAGCTCAATTCAGTTGAAAGAACATAAAAACATGCCATTGCTCTATTTACTGCTCGGTCAAGTCATCATCATATTGCTCATTTCTTTTTACTGAGCAATTCTTTTTTTATTCTTTTGTTCTGTTAAAGTGACATTTAAAGAAATCAAACTTTATGTAATGTGCCTGCTCACTGGTTTTGTCTTGTNAGGAAGTGACCCAACAAGAGTCTTAACATCAACAACCTGACAATCAAATGAATAAAAAGCAACAATTCTCTTACATATTCACACGTGCGCTTTGAGAACTGTGAAAAGTTCCTTAAAAATACTCAGAACTTGAACTTAATGTGATCTCTGATATAAGTCAAATGAAGCCTGTCTTAACAATAATTAATGTATTTAATTTATATGATCACAAGCATCAATAAATAGTTCAAAGTCCCCTGACAATAGCAAAATACAATATATTATTTGTTTTATAATTTCCAAAGTTGTAACACAGTGTAAATAAGCCTTTTTTTTTAGATAACTACAAAACTTTACGTCAATGATAACTCTTTGAGCCTGAAAATGAATTTTTTTAATTCATGCAAAACATTAAAAACCTCTCCTTCTTCATCATAAATGAAATGATTGTGAAAAATTAGCACAATGGTAGCTAATTAGCACTGAGATGGTACAGTACAAACTTGTGATAAATAAGTGTAAATGCAATTGTAACAGCCTATATGTAATTGGCCAATATACAATAAATAACCGGCGTACAATATTTGTAGTATCCAATTCTCCAAAGTGACTTGTTCAGTATCCTAAACATTTTTAATGTGAATTTTTTTCTTCCCTGTATACTTGACTCTGCCCAAAGAGAACAATATCAACAACATTCAGGCTCAAGTCCATAATTCATAAAAATGAATGAAATAACTCAGTCGTGGCACAAGCCTTTGGTTTTGAGGACAGTCAGGATGGGATGACCCGATCACTTCATAGACTTATTGAGTCAATAACCCTCCGAAGAGCCTTATAAGCATAAGCCGTGTAGTGCTTATAATTGGAGCACAATTGTAAAACCAGTTCTGGACTTGACTGGTAACAAGTGGCGTGAGAATATAACTGGAGTTATATGGGTTCATTTAGAGGCTTCTTTAAAAGCTGGAGCACTTTAGACAGTCTGGAGTCTGCTTTCTACTTCCCTTTTACATCTTCATTTATTCGGAAGAGCTTACAGAATGAGCTCCAAGGGTCAGTGTCCTACTGAATGACAATTAACAATCTTGTGTTATATTTAAACCATTTCTTGCCTTCTACAGTATATTTTGGACCATATTTTAATATTTTTGTATTTTCCCTTGCACACTTTTTACAAATAGTTTTTTTACTGTCATCACTGTTTCGTCAATGTATAATGTTCTTCAACTGTTTCTCTGTTGCTGCTGAAACCAAAGATATTTCCCCTTATTGTGATAAATAAAGTCATTCAATTCAATGTATTGTAGGTTTTATATTGGTTATTTGGTGTGTATATTTTACCATAATCTCATTTTTCTTTTTGCACCAAACGAAGTAGCAATCCTAACCCTCTTATTATGTTCGGGTCAAATTTTTTTCAAAGTAAAAAAAAAAAAAAAAAAAAAAACTAAAGTATGGGTTTTTTTCCACTTCGAAACTTCTCCTGCTTGGCTTATTTGGTGTAATCATCATGTAAAAAATATAACAATTCAGTTTACATATTTGTAACACCACTCTACATGTTTATATTACAAAGATTATGTTCTGGTCAATTTGACCTGTGTTAAAAGTTGAAAAATAAGAGAACATACTTAGAGTATTTTTTATCCACTTTGAAAGTTCTCCTGCTTGTCTTAGTTAGTGTAACCTACGTATAAACAAAAATATTATTCAGTTGACATATTTGTAACGCCCGCTATGTTTTTGTTTCAATGATAATGTTTGGGTCATTTTGACCCTTTAGACAAAATGGAAGCTAAAAAGAGTCAGAAAGATCAAATACTACTTGAGTCTTTGGAACAATAAGACATAATACACCACTGTCGCGCACTCACACACTCTCTTTCATACACACACACACACACACACTGTTTCTTGGTTTCTGACACTTTTATGCATAATAAAAGGCCCCTGGGTCAAATTTACCCTGAACATAACTGATGTTCCTCTGAAACGAACATAACAGGGGGCTAACATAAAATCTCCAACAGTGAGCAGCTCTCAAGGATTTTCTCCACTTGTAAATAGAGCTTGAGTAAATACTGTCTGTCTTGCTTGTCAGACTTCGGCACTGTGCAAAGTTGCATTAAAAATTGATCTACGGCAGTGGCACGGTAGGAAAGGCTTAGCGCCTTGCCAAACGACTGATTAAAAAGGAAGAGCTTTAATCTTTGCTTAAAAGTGTCGACCAGCTTGGCATGCCCTCCGCCCTGTGCCCAACCTAACGCTGCAGGGGAGGGGCGGAGGAGGAAGAGCGGGGAAGAGTATGTCTGTATAAAGCAGGTCAAATGTGAGGAGGATTGTTTGGGTGGAATTTTTTGATATTTTTTCTTACATCAGTCGTTTTTCTGCCGCTGCATCAAATTAAGCTCAGAATATATAGTTCACACATTCACAATCTCACCACAAATCTACAGGCAATTTACACTCCATTCACTTGCATTTTTTTGTTGAAGACAAACAAATCATCATGAGGAAATAGTGAGCAGTCTTCCAGTCAATTCTATAATTTAAAAATGTAAGTCAACTACTGTATTTACGCAAATATGGCATTTTAGCCGCTCAAAAACTTGACGGGTGCTTATATTCACATGTGCGCTTTGAGACAGTTTAAACTGTAAAAAAAATGCCTTACAAATGCTCAGAACTTGAACTTGAACTTACATTTATTTATTTATTTTAAATTTGAGCCCTTTTTTCACATTTCAAGTCCTGGATCGATCACAAATAAATTGAAATATGTCGTCTTTATGCAGCGGTGCACTTCTGTGTTGTGTCCTTTTTTTCTTTAAATAATGATTCTGGAGGCAGACATTTATTGACTCAAATAAAGAATAATAACTCCACAATGCGACACTTAACATGAACAAATAAACACTGGAAGAAGTAAGATTAAACTGAATACAATCATTAATATTTGAACAGACAGACCATATTGCATCCGTTAGATCTGCTCTAACGGCTAATTATGGGAGCCTAAGCTTCGCTGGAGTGGGCCGCTAAGAATTATGGGAAGTTTTTATGACTAGAATAGATTTTTTTAAACTATTATTAAAACGACATTGAAGTGATACGAATCACAAGTTAGGTTTGTTAAAAAAAAAGAAAAACATTTATTTTTAAGAGAAATGTCACAAAATGTTCCCAGAAATGTAAAAATAACTAATCATATATTAACAGGCTGCGTAAATACAGCATTCGTAACCATTTTCTGAACCACTTTTACCAGGAAACACACACTTTCACTCACAACCAGTTGCGCCCGTTTACAGTATTATTTATTTACATAGTATGCATTACATATATTCATGTATACAGAGAATGTTGTTGCATGCCTTTATAATTTAGCTAATTTTCCCTATGTTCTCCTTTCTCTAAATTGTGCACCCTTTCAGTAAACACAAACAGGGGCGCCGCAAATATATGATACGAAAAAGAAAATCTGAGGTTTCCCTGTGCAAGAACTCCACACAGAAACGCTTCAGAAATGTCAAAAAGGTCCAACCCATTACGCCACTCTGCCGCTAAAATAGTGGATGTAGACAGTGATGCAATAGCGGGTATACGTAGAAAGCTGTGATGTCACTACAAAAATTAAGAGAAGAGACGTCCTCTTCAGAATTTGTAGAAACCAAGCAGTATAGATGATGTGTGTGTGTGTGTGTGTGTGTGTGTGTGTGTGTGTGTGTGTGTGTGTGTTTGCACTGGCGTTGCAGAGAGGAGCAGGGGGAATAGTGAATCTGATTTCAGAGAAACTGGAGCTTGCTTCAAAGCATCTATCCCCTACTGATGGAGCTCAAACTAAAGAAAACAGCTACCAATATAACACATACAAACAAACATACACACGTTTGACACAAATGCATACGCTCAGACTCACCCGCAAGCCCATAACCGGCCATTTTGTGTACATTAATAATATCTTTAGAGCTGAAGTGCTTTTCTCGTGACCTTCAATTTCTTTCTGTCCTTTGTACATGCGTATGATATTTTTTTGTGTGGCGGTTTAAATTTTTTGTTGCATTGCTCTGACTTTTTTTTTGCATCAGAATGTTACAGTACCATTATTTGTCGTCATCATTTCTAATTTAACAGTGGAAGTAAAAAGTACTGGCTTAAAGTATACTTGAACTACTTCAAGTATAAAAGTAAAAAAATGGCTATAAAAATGAAATGTTTTGATTAAATTATTATATTAAATTAAATGATTTAATATATAGTGTTATATTAAAATGTTGTCGCATATAATTACATTTGAAATAATGCAATTTATTACAACATGCACACTACTAAACATTAACCTTGTGTTTCAGAGTAGAAATTATGATGACTAGTGTTGTAATGGTGAAAAAATTCACACTTCAGAATCTCGTCATCAATGACCTTTATTGAAGTGATGTCACAAAATAATATGCACAGAACAGATTCACCAATCAGCTTTGTTTTGTCGCAAAAGCAAAAATTCTTTGAGTCGTTTCATTGGCTGATGTGCAGGTGTGATGAACCACGTACCAACCAATAGGGTGTCGGAATGATACGTGTTTAAACGTACATGTCTCATCCAACCACAATATAGTTTATCGTAATCGGAAGGGGCATTTATTGCACTATTTTTATTTTTTAGATCAACGACAACACAAAAATAAAACTAACCTAAATGAAATAGGAGTAAGGCGGCTATTTCTTTTAAAATGTTAGGAGTAGAACTCAAAAGTAATAATAAAAAAAAACTACTCAAGAAAAAGTGTGATCGATCCAAGAGTAAGATTGCCAAAAGTAGAATCAGCCAAATTTCTACTTCCCTGGTAAAGTAACTTAGTAAGTAACCAGTGTTGGGTAAGTTACTTTAAAAAAGTAATTAATTACTAATTACTTATTACTTTACCATTTTGTAATTAAATTACTTTTCTAATTACTGTGTCTGAAAAGTAACGTAATTACCTAATGAGTAACTTAACCAATTACTTTTTAAAATTCCTATAAACCTTCAAAAAACGAATTATTTAAAAATATAACAGTAAAACATGAAATAATCGAGCCTTTTAGTTTTCTGAATCATCTTTATTACATTCCATAAAACATTCTATAATAAATAAAGTTCTCCGTACTAAAAGTTACCTTCTTTTAGGTAAGAAACTACATTTCCGAAAAACAAAATACATTCTGTGACAATAAATGCGGCTAAAAGATTCAGACTCGATTCTGCAAGACGCAGCGTCTTTACCACAAAGTCACCTGCAATCGTACGTTAAGCTTCAGACACGTTCAGACTCTTTCTGCTGTCGTTAAATCAAGTTAAATCAAGTTCAGACGCTCAGCTGGAGTTTTTCCGGCGTTCATCATCTTCCGTGTGTCTGTGTTTAGCTGCCGTTTCAGCGCTTCAGCTCTGATACTCGCGGCGCTAATAACAGCGGCAGACAGTGTTTTCTCCGCAGAAAGTATCTCACAAATGACTGTAATGTTCTTATCCGCGTGTTTCACAACAGCGAAGTGACTTGAATACGTGTTGTCTTTACGGAAATCTGCAGCGCAGCCGAGTTCCACCGAGTCACACCGAGTGCGCCCGAACATCCGAGCCGAACGTCTCCGCCACTTTAAACACGACCGTCGCAAACTGTCGCGAATCACGCGCACCAGCCGTAAAGCGATTTTAAAGCGGAAAATTAAACTTTTACAAAAAGAAGATATATTTAAAAAATAAACAATGAGATTCAGCGAATTTAATTATTTTATATTGTAACGCAAGTACATTGAAAGTAACTGTAATTAAATTACTTAAAAATGAACAGTAATTCGTTACTTTACTTTTTCAGTGAAAAAGTAATTTAATTACAGTAATGCGTTACTTTGTAACGCGTTACACCCAACACTGTAAGTAACTAAGTATTTTTACTTTCTTGACACCTCTGGTCCTAGCAACTGTGGGGCTGAAGACATCAAACACTCCCTGGATTTAAATCGGAGACCCGGAGGAAATCCACGCAACCGAGTGTTGTTAAGACCACAATGTACATCAAGCACATAGCAATCTGTGACTTTGCAAGCAGAATCTGAAACCCATAATAAACTTCACAATAAGAGACGGGGGTGATTTTGCTAAATTTATAATCTAACAGCACTTACAGCATGAAAACTAGCAGATTTATGGCGGAAGGAATGATGCAATATGCTTTATTTGCTTTCAGCGCGTGATCTTATTCTTGTTACTAATTTAGCATGTGCAGCTAACAGTGCTGTGGCGTCTTTGAACTTGTGCACACAGCATCGGGTAAAAAAGCATCCGGAATGATGCTCCACAACATTTGACCCCATTTAAAAACTTGATACCAATTAAGTCGGATTTTACGGATAAATAATTTAGCAGGTTCTCTCTCTATTTCAATCCTCACGCCGCACTCTCGTAGTGAAAAGAGACTGGATAATGAAGCATTCACTTGGGGTGAAAGTGGAGCAGACTTCCTATGGCCCATTTTGATCCGCTTCTACAAGACATTCATAATTTGTTATTTATATTGTTGCAAATAATTGTGTATGCTTTAGCCCATTATTTTCTCTTTGAAGTGTTTGGCAGAAGATTCCAGCAAACGAGCGACAGACTGATGAAGCAACATCGAAAGGGGAAATATAGTGTGCATAGACACAATTTTTAGCGGGGTATAGTAACAAAGTCAAAATACCGTATTTATGCAAATATAAGCACCCAACAAATATAAGCAGTCCCCTGATTTTTCAGGCACCAAATAAAATTTTGTATTGCTTTTATTATCGTTTGTGATTCAATTACGTTAATATTCTCTTGAAAATACTATTTTTTTTACTTGTGTCATGTATTATTTTGATATCGTTTTACTTGAATAATAGATAACAAAAAGTCAATTCTAGTGGTCAGGACTTCATTTCCCAAGATCCTTTGCTCTCTAGTCAGACTCCACATTATTATCACCTGTGCAGCGATCGAGCATTTTGATTGTGTCTGTTCCTTTTCTACTCCTTGCACGTGTTCTTTTTCTTTTTTTCGACTGTTTCAAGTTTCTGCGATGGCACATTGGACTCGTTTGTAGCCGGTTGCGCTCAGCTACTGGTCATGGTCATGGTTTGTAGTTTCAAACTGACGACGTGCTTCCGTTTATTTGTGATTGTTCTTGACTTGAAATACGGAAAAATAGGGTCTTATATTTACGTGCACCCCCAAGTTTTTGAGCGTCAAAATAAAAAAAAATATGCTTATTTTAGCGTGAGTACGGTACACACTTACGGTTCACCCTCACAGTTAATTTTCAGAAGCTTTACCGAGCGAACTCCTCTTAACAAGAAAAAGAGAAAAATGCGCTTCACATTTTAGTTTTATTTTGTACGAAAAACAAAACTATTCATCAAGAAAAATGAAGAAAAAAAACAGATACTTCAAATTTTCAATTGGTGTACAACACTTGTATGTAAGGATCGGCGGCGAGACCGTCGACCACAGAGGGTTAGGTAAAAGTTTAGCTTATTTATTCTTTACTTGAGCAATTACAACTACTTTTTACTTCTATTCCTTGTTTTAATAAAATGTATACATTTTCCATGTGATTATTAGGGCTGTAAAAGTTAACGCGTTAACGCATGCAATTAAATATAAATGTTAATTCACGTTAAATATTTTTAACGCACTGACGCTGTTACACCCAAGAGTGCTTCTTAAATTTAAGCTTAAACAGACATTCAAGCTTTATGTAGACTTATGTTTCATGTCAGAGTAATAAATAAATGAACTATATAAACTAACATTAATGGAAAGGAAAGTGAGGTGACGGCAATATGGCCACTAGGGACCATACTGAATTAGTGCTCTGCATTTAACCCATCCGTTAAAGTGCACATACACACAGTGAAGTGAACACACACAACCCGGAGCAGTGGGAAGCCGTGGCGCCCGGGGGGCAAGTGGGGTTCAGTGTCTTGCCCTAGGACACTTCGTTGCAGAAAGAGTGGTATAGGGTATTCAAACCTGCAACCTCTCGAACACGAGTCCATGTCCCCTACCACTGGACCACAACTCCCCAAATATTAATGTTAATAAAAATAACATTATTGTTGTTGATAGGTACTTCAAACTTTATATTGATTTACGCAAGACCAAAATTGACTTTTTATCTTGAAAAGGTGCGCCTCGACCTCGGAATGTTAAAAAACAGACAAAATATATTGCAAAAATTATGCTAAATAATATTACAGTATTTAAACTGTATTTATGTTTATTTAGTGTTGAGTTTACATTCATTGACATTGCTCTTCAATGTCCAATATTACAAGCTTCAGTCATTTAATTGTGAATTATCACAATTAATTTGGACAGGGAAGTGCGATCAATCAGTTAAAAATATTAAATTGTTTATATACGTATGACAACATTTTAATATAACAATTCACTAAAGTACTATAACATTAGAAATGTCATTTCAATCTAATTTTTTGCATTTTTTTCCTTGTATGATTTTTCCTTTGATACTTCAAGCAGTTATCAAACCAGTACTTTTACTTGTGTGAAAAAGCTGAATACCTTTTACTTTTACCCGATAGTTTTACTTCATTACGTAGTAAAAGTTTACTTACTTGCGTCTTTTTTAACTCTAGTATCTGTACTTATAGTTGAGTAATGAATGTGAGTACTTTTGACAGCACTGGCTAGAACCCACTCCAACTCCCCGTGACCAAAAAAAAAAAACGATTCTGAAAACTAATGACTGGATTGTAGTTTCTCTTTCATCGGCTGTTCATCTGCTTCTTACTTTTGCTCATAGAATTTTCTAAAATCACTTGCAATTCTCATTTAATCACCCAATTACATCATGTTGCGGAATTCGGTCTAATTTCTGTGTAGTTATAACTAAGCATTTCTCCACTGGATGTTCTGACTTATGGCTTATGCATCGCTCTTTCTCTTGGCATGACCAGCAAAAAATGCTGCTTAATGCATCTAGCACAAATCCCTTCATCTTTCTCCCTTTGTCCCAAGCGTACAGGTTGTCTAGACTGGTCTTCACTCACACGGGGTCTGCAGTTGCCTCAACAGAGTTTGCAGTGGATGGATGCTTCATTTGATGGCCTGAAGAGAAACCCATCTCTCTGAGAGGATTTCTGACATGGTACATCAGTGTAGAAGAGTCCAGCGCTGTCTGAAAAGGGAGAAATACGGAAATGGCTTCTCATCAATCAGTTTACTGAGAGAGTAATGGCAAGCGAGGAGCTCTCTGGGGAACGCAAAGAAGCTAGTCATCATGCAGGTGTCTCCACAATGAAGGTGCATGATGGAATCTGAATGGACCCTGAGAAGAACCAAAACTAAAGAACGTAATAATTTGCATAATTAATGCATAATGTTTGCATGCGGACACATTGTCAATGCCCACACTGCAATGAAATATGTATTGATTGTAACTCAATACAAGCATCTTCAATGACTTCAATGACTGTTTTTAACCATGTCATGACTCCATCTGACACCTCTGAAGAAGACGGAAGTACCGTCGAAACATGTCAGGTAAATCTAGAACTTAAAACCCGCTATAGTGTCTATATATAAATATATAAATTGCTAGAGTAAAATGCTCCTCTGATGTTCACACGTGGTGGTGAACAGAAAAAGTTGAACGTTTTAGGACTTCCTAGAGAACGATGGCTTCTTATGGCAATAAACATGTGTCTCATAGAAGAACATTCTGTTCACGTTGCTCATTTCTCAGGTTGTAACAGGAACCCGGAGGTGATAGAGGATAGCGGATGATATGTCGAAAAGGTCAAGTTCAATTTACTTACAAAGTGTTTTTCCTAGGCACAGACGGTCTGAAAGCAGATGTACAAACATGATGGACAACAGAAGAACAAAGTCACAGGCTGTATTAATTATGACAATGACCAGTAACAACTCTCAGAAAGAAAAATATACACTTCAAGGTCCAGTCTTGCCTTTTCTGTTAATGTCCAAAAGCTGTCTCTTGCTTCAATCATCACCATTCCAACCAGTTCAGAAATTATGCCGTTCTTCATCTCAGGAGAAGTGTAGTTACCTCAGGCCGATTGAGTAGCATGAATGTACAGCTTCAATAAGTTCACAGATTCAAGTACATTGTATACTCAAAATTAACTGTCAGAAAGCATGTCCACACAAGTGTCGCCTCAGCTCCTCGCAACCCAGAAATTGAACAAGTGGTAGAACATGGAAGAGTTTTCAACACATTTTGTGATTTGTCAGCATCTTCGGGCTGTTTGATGGTCTTGAACGTAGACATTTGTTTAAATGACTTGCACTTGCACTTCAGTCACTGTACCGTACACACTGGGTCACTTTAAGCTGGTTATTGGACACTTAAAACATTGTCATTTTATATGGATCACGAGTCACTTTTTTTTCTCGTTTTTTTGTACTTTTATCTTTTTTATCTTATTTTTCTATCATTTTTCCTTGTTTTATTAACATTTTATTGTTATCAATTTATTATGAATTTCTATTGTATTTTTTATCTCTTATCTTATTATTGTATCTCTTTCTCGCATGCACCCTGTTGCGGATAGTGGGATCTTTGCTTGCGGTCGCAGTACAGAAAGTGGGTTTCCGGTCAGAGAAACACGTGAACTTGATTAGCCAGAGAAAAGGCCTTTTATTGACAGAGAAGAGAGGAGACTGCTGTCTCCTCGGATCGAAAAGCAGGTAACTAACTAACAGTACACAAACATTCAGTTTACATCAGTCTGGTTGCCGCGGAGTTCCGTAGAGATGATCTGGTGTCAAGCACGCATATCTACAACAATGACGTAGCATATTCCATAATTGCATCAGATACTGAAATAAACCATATTAAATCTTGATTATTGTACTGTTATTGATTATAAGAAAGTGATAGAACAGTGGGAAACACACAGAATAAACACACAATCTCCTACTCCAGGTAGACTTTCTAACACACCCCACACCCCACCCCTTGTTTAAATGCTCTAAACGATTGTAAAAATACATTTCATTGCATATGTTGTACCATGTATAATGTGCATATGACAATTTAAATTTGAATTTGAAAGTGTACGGTTGAGTATGGAATCAGATTAGTGCCAAATTATCAGACATCAATTTAAAAGCAGCGTTGGAATCAGCAGTACTCCCACCTCTTCCCGAAAAAGACCCGGAAGCAGCTGAAAACCCCCTGTTTATGTCGGCGCAGGTTTTTATCTGAGAGAGCTCCTAAGTGTTTGACACATCCTTTTAAGGATGGCATTACGCTTGTGCAAATCTTCGGTTTGCGGTCATTGGCTGTCGCCGTCGGACGAGGACGAGCACTGCGTTCGCTGTTTGGGTGTGACACATGCGAAAGCAGCGCTCGTGTCGAGTTCATGCTCGGTGTGCGAACGCATGTCGATAGTGACGCTGCGTAAGAGACGGGATTTCCTCCGGGAAATCCCGTCTGCAGCCTCAGCACCCTCCCTAGGCGAGGATCGAGACGCCATGGCTTCTCGACCCGCTGCAGGTGGCGAAGGGCGTTCGTGGGGTGACAGGGTAGAAGACGATCTCAGGTCACCGTATCCACTACTTAGTATCCACTACTAAGCCCGGTCACTTGAACTCTTTGGCAAAACACAGGATTCCCTTTCTGATGNCCCCCCCCCCCCCCTGCCCCCTCGCGGCTGGATGATTGGTATCCGGCTCGTCCTCTGGCTAAACAGCCAGGGACTGCCGTGGTCCCTTTCTTCCCAGAGCGCCCATCTCCATGTCGGTCCTCTTCGGCGATACGGTGGAGCACCTGTGCAAACAGTTCTCCGCCCTCCAGCTGCAGACTAAAGGTCTTTTCCAGGCCCATGGTGAAAGCTGCCCCAGCTGGAGATTCCCCAGCGGCACCCAGTGACTGCGGCTGAGACCCCTCGACCTCCGGCCATCCCTCCGCCGCAGCAATTCTATGCCAAACGGCCTCCCTTGCAATCCTGATGGGTGCGGAGTGGGAAGAGCAGAGCTAGGATTAAGGCTAACCATCCGATATCCCATAGTCAGGTAACTGACAGACGTCTCGTTCCCTGACCTATTCAGGGAACAGAGGTTACGTTGATCCGCGTGGTGTTGAGAAGTCACACCTGCAACATTCTGCCGTGTAAGCCTTTCTGAATTTTCATCTTCTGATGCAAAACTTGGAAAAAAATAAAGCCATCATAAAAGGTAAGTCCTGATTTATTGCCAGATGAAGAGGAAGAAAAGGGGTCTTTAAATGGTACTACAATGTGTTTCCATATTGGCATAAAGTTCAAAGTACATCTCTATTTCTCTTTTTCCCTCTGCTTGAGCCAGACACTGGGTCACTGGGGTGCAGTTTCACCAAACTCTTACCACTGAGTGTAATTCACATTTTAAGGACCAAAGACCAACAGATGTTCTTAGATTTCTTTTTTTTTTCTTGACTAAATGTCTTGTTTTATCTGTTTTATCTGTTTAGTGTACATGGTTTTGAAGTGTTAGTCATGAATGTGGCAATAATTAAAACTTTGTTTAATTTTCTTTAGTTAAAGGCCATTTTTTTCATCTATTTATTTTAAACTGGCCAATTAAATAAATGTATTTTGTGTTTAGTGAGTATGGTGCACTTGTTTTACTGTTGTCACAGATCATTCTATTTTAAATGTTTTAATTGTTTGTTAAAAATGTGATTAATATTTATTGATATTAGAAACAGTTGGTGAAACTTTAAAGAAAATAATATATTAGAAATAAGATAATCAACAATCATCATGTAAATCAGCTGATTTACAGACACACACACGCACACGCACACACACACACACACACACACACACACACACACACACACACTAACACATACATAAACACATTTATATATATATATTAAGTCAATATATGTCAAACGATTAAATTTTTTAAACTAGTTAATCTCACTTCCTCAACCAAATTAATCGTGATTAATCGCGATTAAGTCACAAATAATAATTATTTATTATTAATAATCTTTGAGTATTAGCAATTATTAATAACACGAACAAGTATAGAATCTTGTAATATTGAATATTGAAGTGTAAAATGTAAATCAATGTAAACTCAACACAAAATAAACACTTGTTTAAAAACTGTAATATACCATTTTGACTAAAGAAAACAATGGGTAAGCCGGTCATAATAATTAAAAAAGAAATGAGTCATTTATTTTGAGGAAAAGAGAC
>SOMO01000195.1:226818-237504 GCA_028128575.1 Paedocypris carbunculus | reverse complement strand
TATATATATATATATATATATATATATATATATATATATATACATATATCCATGACTTCCCATGGTGCTCAGACGTGCAAGAGGAACAGAAAGGGTGATGGAGGATGATATATAGGATGTACAGTCAAACATATATACACAGTATATTTACGCAGTGTTGTGCAAGTTACTTTGAAATTGTAATACGTTAAATATTACTTATTACTGTTTGTAAAAAGTAATAAGTTACATTACAATATTACTGTCTCAAAAATGCAATATATAACATTTCTTATGTAATATTTTTAAGTTACTTTTACCAAAATAAAAATTAATGTCCTAAAATAACTAAAGGTACCTTTTTTTACTTTTACTGTACAGTTATTTGTTACAACCAGTAATAGTTATGTAGCTTAATGACTGTGGCCTATCTAAGCTACCAATACCAATATTCATAGTCTATAATTGTAGGGTGACTATATTTTGATTTCCAAAAAAGAGGACAATCAGCGCGGCCTTGAGACAAATTCACAGGCGTCTCGGAGATTGATGAACATGCTTTAATGTGCTTCAATGTTGCTAAACTATAACTTAGTTTAAAAAAATCAGTAAAAACTTAAATATGAAAAATTTTAGTCAGACTTTTTTGAATAATGAATCATGTTTGAATTTGAACAATGTTTTTAATAATTTGATAAAAAAAAAAAAAATACTACGGGACAAAAGTCGTCCCATATTGTTTCAAAACAAGACGCGCGCAATTTCATTCTCAAATATTACGTTCTCAAATAAAGAAAAAGCACGGGTTACGTACACGTGTAATAGTCCTTTGAAAAAGAGGGAAAACCGGACATTATTGTGAATTGATAAAATCCGCCCGGATGTCTGGAGAAAAGAGGACGCTTGACAACCTAATAATTAGCATTAAGACGTGTTAAAAGTATGGTAGATATAAAGCGATTTTCAATATCTGTGAATAACTTAGGTATATTTGATATCAGACACAACACGATGTAAACTTCAGTGCGTTTAATTCATTTTGAAATACTTACCACACAATACTGTCCTGCTTTCTTGCCATAAAGTGCAGAGGACACTGTCGTTGCTGTTTTCTCTCTCTCTTCCCAGATCGAGTGTTCGGATGGCACCGTTCGAGGTGTTTTTTAAAATTGCTAGTGCTGTTTTTTGATGTCGACAATTCTTTTGCGTTCACACAGAGGTTGCTTTTCACCACAATGTTCTTTTTTTTTTTTACAAAACTGAACCAATGCGCATAAGACCATCTCGCGAATGAACCTTCGGCTGTTGTTAATTAAATGTTCAAATTTGCCGCAAGTCCGCGACAGTGCAGTGCGCAGACATGATCCAGGCGGAGCCAATAGCTGCACACCTCGAGCTCAGAGCCAATAGCTGCACACCTTGAGCTCAGAGCAGCGTTACAACACTCCACCAGCGAAAGGCGAGACAAATGACTTACGTGTCTATTTACGAACAGGAAATATTAAATGTTTGATTTATTGTCTTGAAAGTGAAAGATTTGATGTAACGCAAGCGTTACTTGCACGTAACGAGTAATATATTACAGAGAATACAATAAGTAATCTTACACTACTGCGTTACAGCAAAAAGTAATATATTATTGTAATATATATATTATGTATATATATATAGTCAAATGCATTGACAAAGAAGTGTAGGATCTATCCTATAGAGTGTGTAATCTAGGAAAGTGTGGTTCACGTAGCAAAATCAAATAGATACTGTTTTGGAAAACACAATAACCTCAACCCACATCAGAACAGCTGTTAGTCCATCCGGACAAGGGAACTGTGCTTCTCTGTGACAGCGTGATGGATATAAGTAAGCTGTGTATTTACAGAGGCTGATTGCATTTCAAAAAGAAAGAGTTTCCAACCATCCTTCCTCTTATCTCCGCTCATAAATCACACCTGCAGACCTGCATAAACGGGGCTCTTCATAAATTTGACACAAGCAATTTAATTTTAACCTTTACTTTGTGCACTGGCCAAACACTCTAAATACAGACGACGACCCTTTTGACCTTGACCAATCATGTTTAGAACTCATTAGAAGCCAATGGCAATCCAAACGACAAAAATTGAATCTGCCGTTTGATGGCTTAAAAAGATGATTCATGGTCTTTCCTTAGGACATGTTTGTAAGTGAGATATGCATAATGATTAATCCAATGGCTTTGCTGACCTTTGACCTTGGTCTTCTCTGTAAAAGATGTGGTCTTTGGCCTTCGTCAATTAGATCTAAGAAAAGTATTCCTTTATGATTACCGCTGAGACAATCGGACACACTTATGAAGTGTGATGGGGATGGTGAGATGTTGGGCTGACTACCATTTGGCTTTAAGGTCAACAGATGCTTTGTCCAGCCTGCCAGATTATAAAATAGAATAGAATGCCTTTATTGTCATTGTATCACAGGGTTACAATGAAATATTGCTACTTTGTTTGGTGCAAAAACGAAAGATGAGGTACTGGTTAAATATACACACTAAATAATAAATAATAAAAATAACTACAATATATTAAATATGGTCCAAAATAAAGAAGGCAAAAAATGATTCAAATATAACACAAGATACAAGATATACATATATAAATGCAACATATATATATATATATATATATATATAAGCAAATAAAAATAAACAAAAAAACATAATGTGATTAATTGACGTAATGATAAATTGGTACTTTGATTCCTACTTATCAGCTCAGCTAACATTAGTCATCGTTATTTGTGATTATTTGTTTTGTTAAGAAAACACATAAGAATAAACACACAAAGGACCAAAAGACACAATGCCTTCCTATTGTGCCCATCATTTGTTGTAACAGTAACTCAGTGGCAACATCAAAGCTTCGCAATCCCTGTAGAAACTGATTTCCAGATATACTTAACTAACCATGACAAATGCATTCCATCTTGACTTGCTTGCTTGACTCTAGACAGCTTAAAGGTGTTGGAGTATTTCCTTGCTTCGGTTGTTCTTTTTGGATTTATTTTTGCGTGAAATGTTGTTGCACATGAATCCAGACATCCCGTCTGTTCTAGCTTGACTCTAACATGCCATACGTGGCTTTGGCTATCTCAACCCAACATGAGGTTACAAGAGGAGACAATAAGCATTCAATAAGGATAATAAGGATTCACAGCCCCTCTTTGATACTTTTGTCTTTTGCCAAACACATTAAAACTCACATTAAATTGAACTAAAACAGACTTTAGCGCTAAATACTGAAAAACTGTGTGTGTGTGTGTGTGTGTGTGTACGTGCGCGTGTGTGTGTGTGTGTGTGTCATCAGCATAAATGCTTGTATCCCAAGAGTTAATAGGGAATTACAATTTACTTTCTCTGAGGAAATATGTTTTTGTACTGTTGAAGGACGAAATGTATCTTAAAAGAAAGCAATTTTCTCTTTCATTCTTTTCTGAAGATTTGTACCTGTGAATACCTTGTTCTGAAATATTGTACCTATGATAAATGAAGTCATTGAGTGTCACTAACAATCTGTATACTTGCCAGAAGGCAGTAGTATTAAGTACTTGAGTAAATTGACTTGTTACTTTACTTGAGTATTTTGGCTACTTTGTTCTTGTGTTTAGTTTACTCGTTTTGGCACAATTTTGACTCTGTACTTGACTACATTAGCGATTGAGTATCTGTACTTCACATCTCCAAGAGCTACAAATAATAATAATAATAATAATAATAATAATTGAACCTTTATTAGTCCCTCATGGGGAAATTTTTTCTCTGCATTTAACCCATCCGATCAGACACGAGCTCAGAGCAGTGGGCAGCCACACGGTGCGGCGCCCAGGGGGCATGTGGGGTTCAGTGTCTTGCCCAAGGACACTTAGTTGTAGAACCAGTCATAGGGGGGATTCGAACCGGCAACCTTTTGGACACCAGTCCAAGAATCGTTGGAAAACTCTGGAATCCGAGATTCAGAAACAGTCAATTTAAAACTAGATGGATAGACACATCTATTTAATGAACCATATTCTCACCTGCAATTATAACATATCTAATAACTGAATATAACCGTACAGAAAGGCTGCAGAGTCTAGTGCCCGGAACTGAAAGACACTTGCACTTAAGAGTGTCAAAATCTTGAAATATGGCACAATGTCTTGCTAATGCTTTGTTTTTAGGCACTCGCCTTCACCAAAGGTGAGTGACTATTATTTTTTATTATTTCTGTTTCACTTTGTTGGAGTTTGTTAAGCTTAAAATGCATTAATTAACATTTACTGTGTTTACTATGTTTTCACATGAGTGAAAAATTGCATATCATCATGATCTGTTCGTATTTGAACAAAGGTACTCTTTGAGTAAAACCTGTATGTAAAAGCCTTATGTTGAACTGCAACGTGAAGCAAGAGCCAAACCGTAAATCTTCACATTCTAATGAATGAAACCACTGTGTTTTGTCCGCCCAAAGTAACCTTGACTTTTAAGCCGTATCTCAAGAAATGACGTGGTATGCAAATGAAGTAACTCGTGACTCCTTATCTATCTTCAATAAATATTAGTGCTTTCTGAAGAATGCAGGCAGAACTACGATGACCAAAACTCTGAGAGCATCTCAGTAAATTCGATCCCAGCGGTTCGAGGTTTTGAGGCATTCTTCAGAAATCAGAAAACCTTTGATTCTACCAACTCTGTGTTGAAGTGTTTTATTTCAATTTAAGAGCTTCGGGAACGGCTAAGATTCATCAGTAATCCGCTCGCGGTAGAAAGGGTATTCACCAGACACAGGAAGAAGTACCCAACACACTTCTCTCCTGAGCGTTGAGTGCTGTATTTTTCGCCCGGAGGAGTGTTGTGTCACCAGGTCGGAGTTGACGTTGATCACACAACATTTGAATGGACACTTACAGTTACTTCATTGTGAGCAACAAGTCGGCAATCTTTTTCTACCGTGGTTAATTTCTTGGTCGGACAAGGTGATATTGGTGAAGATGCTGATGCTATTTTCCAGCTAAATCACGTGAAATAGCAGTTGCACTTTTTTGCACATTTGAGTTTGACTTTCTTTTTTTGTCTAATTTTTTTTTTTTTTTTTTTGGTCTGCCATTTTGAAACATTGAAGAGTTAGATTTCATTTATATTTTAAGAAATAAACCTTGATAAATAAAAAGTTTGTTGTTTTTCCAAGTCTTTGTGTTTTCTGAGCATAAATTCAGTACATGTTTTTCTCTAAGTATCTTGGAATGGGCGACTTGTATTTGAGCAATTTTTACTTTTTGGTAAGGTACTTTTACTGAAGTTTGGTTTTCAGGTACTCTCTACACCTCTGCCAGAAGGAATGCAATTTTTTAATAATAAAATATACAATATGTTTAATATAAAATGTACAATTTTATATTTAATACAACATAAACGGGCCCTAAACCCATCTTGGTCAACATTACAAAGTAACAAAGTCCATTTACTAGGGTACTTTACATCACTGGTACTGAAGCTTTTGCCAGCGTGGTGGGCATCTCAACAAAAGTGCTACAACTGTGACGGCAAAGAAAACAACTCCTAACAACATCTAACAAAAATCTTAACCTGCACGGTCATTATCAATCAGCTCATTGGTTTTAGTGAGCTGGTTAATGTTCACGAGGCAAAGTCAGTTGGTTTGTGTGTGTGTGTGTGTGTGTGTGTGTGTGTGTGTGCGTGCGTGTGAGTGTGTGGGCGTGTGTGTGTGTGTGTGTGTGTGTGTGTGTTTGTGTGTGCGTGTGTGTTTTACAAGAAACGAGTTGATTTGTCTTAGGCCATTACCGTCTATTATAGCTTAAAGTCTCCAGGAAGGAGGTGGGAAGCAGCAAATGCTGGCATTCTGCCTAAAGAGAAATCAATGAAACAAATTAATCCTTTGCAGGCTGCACTGACACAGTAATCCATCATTCAGCGCTGCTTTTACACACTGAATCAAGGAGCTGAGGCTGAGGGTAGAGCCTCTAGGGAACCAAAGCTCACACTCACCGGGAAGCAGGAACTACACGCACCCACCACACTGCTGTGATGCTCACTTTACTGGGTTATGGAAGAGAAAAGACGGCTATTTTTAATGACCATTGCTTATTGTGCTGAAGGAGTCGGTGTCAGCTCAGAAGAGAAAATCCCCAAACAAATGTCCACACACATTTACGGCTACTGACAAGTTTTGAATATTTTAGTTTTTTCAATCAACCTGACAGGAATCAGAATCAGCTTTATTGGCAGTATGTACATGACCAACAAGAAATTAGATAAATGGTCTGATTCTGGCTTTTCTTCCCTCTTGTTCGAAAAAAAAAAAAAAATACAAGAAAAAACTAAAATAGAAAAACAAATACACAAAACATTCCACATTAATATTTACACAATAAACACAAACAGTGGTTTGTTATGAAACATAAATAAATCGAAAAAATTCCACAAATATTGTGCATGTCTTGTTTGAGATGTATGCAAGGGTTAAAAAGTAGTGTGTTTAGGATGTGAGGAGTGTTTAAAATCTGATTTTCTATGTATCTCCTGTGGTTCGGCTCATTATTGGAGTGTATGTTGCCTTCAGATATGCTGAGATGGTCTTCAGCTCGGAAGAGAGAAAAACACAAAAAAGAATGAATAGAACAACACATAGTTTAGATTTATTTAGAGTGATTTAGACTTTTATGAAATAAAATAAATAACAATATTGGTATAGTAATTTAATATAAATATAAAATAACAAAATAATCATACTTTTTTTTTAAATCATAAAAGTAAATTTTGAGCACTTTAATGTTATTACGAATGACAATCATCCAATCCACGCTTACATTTTATTTGGCCTGAAATGTTTTAAATAATGTTTAGAAAAATACCAAGAGTAAATTAGATAAAAATAAGATTAAAAATAATAAAATAAAAGAAATGAAAATATGTAATGGAATATAATAAATTTAAAATAACTAACCAAAAATAATAAGTACATTTAGAGCACTACATTTAGACGAAAATCCAATTCAAGCTTACATTTTATTTGGCCAAATGTGTGTGTGCGTGCGTGCGTGCGTGCGTGTGTGTGTGTGTGTGTGTGTGTGTGTGATTTCAGACTTGAAGCTCTAATCGGTGTCCATGCTGAACAGACTGCAGTTCACTTAGCCACCAGCGGTGTCAGTAATACGATGAATTTACAGGACACCTGTTGAGTACTACCATAGTTAATAAATAAATAAATGTCTTATTTAGAATAAAATAACTAAACAGGAGTATTGTAGATGCCGGTTGCAGGCTTAATGTGACTGCATTAAACTCACTAACATGATTTATGATTGAAAAAGTTTCAGCTCAATTAATTCATTAACTCACACTATACAACACAACAACCACATCTAAAATATTTAGTTTGGTGCATTGTCTTTGTCCAACAGAACATTAACTTCGGTAATTTAATAATAACATTATTAAATAATAATAATAATTAATGAATGAATAAGATTCTTAAATAATCAGTCGAGAAACCACAAATATATACTTAATTGAATGAACAACTATACCATTTAAACTATAAGGTAAGAAGATGAATGTGTAAGGTTTTGACAAACAATGCCACATCAGCTAACAGAGAGACACAAAGGGTATGTAGTCCAAGGTGACCCTTACAGATGTCAATAGTAATATTGGTTGTAGTTGGATGTCCTCTAACCCTTTAGATTCAAGCCCAGAAAGATGGAAACATTATTGTTAGCGCTCTGGCTTGTAAGATTAAAATTGTTTGACAAAAGAAAGACAAAGTCTAATCCACTGTAATTATGTACTTACGTAAATAAATCGTAATTTCTATGATTCCAATCTGTCACAAATGTACAAAACTGTAAATTGTACAAACTTTGCACAGGACTACAAAAAAGTGCAGAGAATAGATTAAAAAAGACCACCGAATACGTTGATGTTTATAATCCCTCAACCATTTTTCTTCCGCATCATTTGTCATATCGCTTTTAACTTTTTTCTTAACTCTCAAAAAACTTAACTTTTTTTTCAACTCCAAAATGTCTAATTGTAACGAGAAAAAATGAAGTAATTATTTTAATTAACCACTTGTTGGCAGTATTTTACCTTGATGGCTTGAACAGCGACAGCATGCAGCTATAATTTAATCTACAATTTATTGAATTAGGTTCAAAAGATAAACTTTTGACACAAAAGAGTTTCTTGGACACTTGATCTTTATTTAAAGATCCACACAGAGAAACTGATGACAACAATCAAACAATAAAGTGCAATAATTCAATAGAATTTGTAGAATGAAGTTACAAACAAAAGTTTGAAAATGGAAAAGTCTTCTGGGGAAAAAACATCTGGATTTTTGCTGCTGATAATAGAGTTTGCCTGTTAAATCTATTTATCAAACGCTGGTGCTTTAAGGAGGGAAATCAAATGGTCTTTGCTTTGAGGATTTATGAGGAATGACATGAGCAAACTCTGATATTTGTCTTAATTTATTTTGAAGACAAATATCAGTGAAAAAGAAATGGTGTTGGTGTCATTGTTGCAAATAATTTGTTGTTGTTGTTGTTGTTGTTGTTGTTATCTCTCTTCATTTAAAAGCTTCTGGATGTCTCACCGAAACTTTGACAATCTGAAAAAAAAAAACAGTAGGCATGCAAGAGAGAAAGAATGAGAAACGCATATGATAATTTATGGTCTTGCTGTACAGGAAATTGCTGTGAAATTACATGGAGCACTTTAAGAGAAATTTCTAAGCAAGATGAAAAGAATTAGATGCATTGCCTGCAGTATTTCTCATCACAGATTGTGATTATTATTGTTATTATTAGTTAATTAACATGCATTATCAATAAACAGATGGTCACAATGACATAATTTTGTGTGGAACACTTTCATGTTAACACTGCATACTTTGTTTTGCTTTTAACTGTATTTTATAATTCTTTCCTATAGGCATATGCGATTTCTACAAGAAATCTACAACATATGTATATTTTAATTTTAGTAATATCTTCATGTCACTTCATTTTCATTTGTACCAAACTCAGTTCTATACCACATTTATTTCCTAAAAGGTAATTTTAAGCACACAGACTTAATTTAAAAGTCACACAAAAGCAGCTTATTTTATTCTGACCTTAAGAACCTTGTGCTCCCGTAGACGCTTTAGAACCGGAACAAAGCTGAACAAAAATGCGTATATGTTCCCATAATATACTGCATGTTATATATCTGAGTTATTTTGTTGGAAGAACTTCACAAAGTAAAAAAGTTGAGTAGCCTCAGCGTCTTTTAACCTACAGAAATGGACTAACTAAACTTTAAATAACTTTTGATAAAATAACATAAATTATCTCAAAATTCATACAAACTTTTAGGAACATTGAGCTTGTTTGAATTAGGACTGTTATTTACAAGCTACTACGTTTTTAAATCCCATTTCTGACTAAGTGATGTGTGCTTTTAAGTGGTCTGCAGTGTTGTCTTGGTTTAGGTTTACAAGCGTTTTGAGTGATTCTCAGCACCTTTAGGAAGTCTAATTACGGAGGGACTCGCTCGTTTTAAGATTTATGGTCTTGGTCTCTGAGACCATCCAAGGCATTTAGCACATGAGCTCTAAATAGATGGTTTGTCAATAATACACCTATTACATGTATGACCTAAGCCGACGCTCTTTACAAAACTATTCCCATAAGTTCATTTGAAGCACTGGACATCATGGTTCTGAGTTTCGCAAAAATATTGAACGTAATACTCGAGTAAAGCTATTCATTTATTTGTATATTATCTTTTTCTATGACCTAAAGTAAACAACAATAAGTAGAGGGACTATTTCAATAAAAATGCATTATTGTTCAAATATTTTTTTTTCAAATGTATCTCAGAGCAGCATACTAACATTAAGTACACACACACACACACACACACACACACACACACACACACACACACACACACTTTTCTTTGTTTCAATGAGGCAGAGTTTTGTAAGTTGCGGTTTCCACAACCATTCTTTCCCTTCCATCCCACTAAGAACACAGAAATGATGCTCAAAGGTTGAAATGTGTAAATATAGAATAGTGAATACAAGTGTAAACACTTAACAGAGCTTATACTTTTATGTGAAATGGTTTGAATGGTTTGAAATCATGTCCAACAAAAGCCTCTCCAGCATCAGCATCAAGCTGCTTGTGAAGCATTTACACAAAAGATGGGCTTTTTTTTTTTTTAACAATTCTCAGCTTTTTGAGGAAAAATATTATAAAAGATCTCATTCATTTAGCTTTTTATCAAAATAACATTACGGCAAAAATGTTCGGTGGCATCTGATATGTATCTTATACATGACGGTTATCAATATCATGCTGTTATTCAAACCTGGTCATTTTAACATACTTTTAAATTTTTAGAGCAGTGGTGGCCAATATTAAATAATAAAAGCAAAACTTTTTATTTGAACGTTCTTTTTTTGTCATTGATCTTATTGTTTTTAGATCAACAGAAATTTTTCTTTTATTTTGTTGTTATTTTTGTCAGTGTTCCCTATTTAAATATGCGCCAGATTAAACCTTGCACAAACTGAAGTAACTCTTTTGCTGTAAACGACTTTGAAAATGTATCCATCTAAAAGTAATAATGAGAATTTACAGCTTTAGCACGACACTATATACCGTTCTAAACTGTAGGTTGTC
>SOMO01000195.1:177880-213071 GCA_028128575.1 Paedocypris carbunculus | reverse complement strand
CACACACACACACACACACACACACACACACACACACACACACACACACACACACACACACACACACACACACACACACACACACACACACACACACGTGTTTGTTTTTTTGTTTGTTTATACGTAGTTTTTACGTACGTTTTACGTAAATGAAGTAGACTAAATAATTATTTGTTAATAATATATGTTATACATTTTTGTGGTTAATACGTTTGTTGCCAATTCGCTGGTTATAGGTTTTGTGGTTATACATTTTTGGTCCTGTTTTTATACTGATATAATACTATGCGTTTCAGAGCTTCTTAACATTTCACTGTTAATCGTAACGTTTGTATTAACACAACACGCGGAGTGAAGTGGAAATGAAAGCTGCTGAGGAGAAGGAACAAAGCCTTTAGCTCTTGTGGCATCACTAGCTGTCAGGACATTTAACAAGGTTCTAATATGGACGGTTGTGCAGTGGCCAGCCTCTTGGGGTTTTAATTAACACGCGGTTTTATTGCCGTGGAAAACCGTCAAAAGAGTTTGTAGCATCACTGGTACTTAAGGCGTTTAATGAATGCACTTCATACGTTTTCTTTAAATGTCAAAACACATGTATGTGCCGTTGTTGATGAATTTATAGGCGGAGAAAAAAATAATTAATAATGAATGTTTCAGTGATAAAAACGGATGCTTATTCGCGTATTTATGCACTTCAACAATGCTTTGTATAACCAAAGGTGAGACTAAAGGTAAAAAAAAAAAAAAAGTCCATATAGTCCTATTAAAAGATGCCCTATGGTGCTCTTATCAAATTAGACAAGACACGTTTCCAATTTGTTCCATCACTCGAATCAAGTGAGTTTCAATGGTTAACAACTTTAAACAAGCCTCTCTGACAGTCATTGGTCCAAGCGGAAAAAGACACATCTCTGCCACAGTGATGGAGCGATCATGACCGCTAATGGACCACAGGTGAAGAATGAAGACGGGAAGATAACACGCTAGACGACAGACTGTGGGGATCTAAATATTGATCGAGAGTATTTCTCTAAAAAAAAAAAAAAAAACCAATGAAATAACTTAAGAGAAATTTCAGTTCAAAACACATATTATGTGGTGGTGTTTTCATTCTGCGCGTTTCAACATATTTCGTGCGCTTTGAGACAGTTAAAACTGTGAAAAGCGCCATACAAATACTCATATTATTATTATTATTATTATTATTATTATTATTATTATTACAAACAAGTTAATTTATTGTATAAACGAATATTAACAGAATTTATCATTTGTCTGTAATTACAGATCTGGATATTTCTAAACAAAAAAATGAATGAAAATTTGAACCACATATAAACACAATTTTGCATAGTATCTTGATAATATGATTGGTTTGATTTAGCGTATTATCTTGATGATAATTGAAATACAAAGTTTTGTTTAAATGTATACATTCGATGTAATGATGGCAACAGATTATTCTAATTATCCAAGCATCATCCTAATTTCTATTACGTTTTATGAATCTGAATTGTCGTTTCTTAGGTTTTATAGGTTTGCTGTCGGCCACAATCACGCCAACCACCGCTTCACTTCCAGAACAGGAACGCGCGCGCACACACACACACACANACACACACACACACACACACACACACACACGGACGCACACACACACGAACAGTGAAGTTTTTAATTGCAGAGTCAGAGATTACACCGATATTTAAGAGATGGAGATGGCAAAGCTGTAAATTTATTTAAATGAAAAGAAGTGAATCTAAATTGTCAAAAATATTTATAAGCATCATTTAAACTGAACTAGCACATTGACGGATTATAACCATGGTAATTAGCGGTTACGGTGACGTCATTTACAGCCTGGGCTTCTAACGGACCAGATTAAGATGCAAACACGGATGTCCCAAAGAGAAAACCCAAAGAAATCCAACAAGCAACTCTCCATGATCAACGATCGATTCATATTTACTTGTCATCAACTCGCACTTGATTGACACTTTGCAATATGTTTTAGACTTTAGACTGGCGTGAAACCTGGTCTCCAGTAAAGAGCTCTCCATCCCTCGTTCCGCCACCAAACCACAAAGTCGAGTGCGCAGCTCAATAAGTTGAAGGCGCTGCTGTGTGGTTTCATTGAAAAGGTCTCTTGTTGTTTGGAGAGGATCGGGTTTTATCGTGTCCTAACCCCGGGTCGCTAGATATCACCGTGACCCGCTTGGCACCCTATATGGGAATTCCATCTCAAGCTGTAAAATGACAGGTTGTAACGCTCCGTGCGCTCCGGTTACTGCGTGACCTTAACCAAGTGATTTAAGCCCGGCTCTTCCGGCCCTCGCTCTTAAAGCCTCCAATTAAATTCGAGTGGCGGACAATATTTTTGGACATGTGAGGGCGGAGCTGATATAGAAATGGCGCTCTGGAGAAGCTTTCCAAGCGCTTTGAAATGTTTTTGGCTGCTTCTGTACAAATTGCAGTACGAATACAATCAAGCTTTAATTTCAAATTGCAATTTTATCTTATTGCAATTTATGTTAATTATGTCGACGATTCAAAAGTTGGAAAAAGAAGGAAAATGAGAGACAGAAGAGGATGACGAAGAATAACAAAAGCAAATAATTGTTAAGTAAGAATTACGTCGTCGTCGTCATCACCATCAGTATCACAGGCTGCAGCAGCAGCAGCAGCAGCAACAACAACAACAACAGCAACAACAGCAACAACAACAACAACAACAACAACAACAACAACAACAAAACAAAACTAAAAATAAACTAAAAATACGAAAATTAAATAGAAATTTGAGGCACATGCGCGAATGTCACCATAACGAAGAGTGCGGGCTTCTTTTTAAACTTTTTTTTAAAGTCACTAAAAAGTTTTTTTTATCTAAAAATTTACTTAGTTTGTTATGTATAAGTTTTTTGGAAACTTGTCTTCATTAAAAATGTTTTAGTACCTGTTTTGTTCTTGTTCCAAACTTCCTTTTTAATCACACTGCGTAAATAACTGATTAAACACACGTAATAAGTGAAGATCATGTAGCTAAACAATTCCAAAGTTTCCAAGTGAGAGCTAACCCTAACCCAAACCCTAACCCAATATACGACTGATCAAAAGAACGCAACGAAAAACATTCTGATATTTTTCTATTTTATATTAAAAGTGAATTTTCTGTCGTATTTTACAAGATGGGTGCAATTTTTAAACAATTAATAAGCAGCGCGCCACAAATATAACAATTACGTTAACAGTCAACTTCTTAAAAAAGTCACATCTTTACAGAAACTCTAAAGACGCACGCGCACACGCAATAATAGTCACATGATCGTGAAGTTTTGTCCAACGAAAGCGCTGCAGTTTTGATCTGTTTGTAAATGCCAAAACCTCGAGTCTAAATCTCTCACACTCGGATGACATATGGACAGATATACTGACTGGACGCTGAAGTGTGTCTGTGTGTGTCTCTGAGAGGAGGGGTTGTTTTTTCTCCCTCTTCCAGGACACAATAAAACGTTGATTATTGCAGTTTGTTGACCCGTATAATTTCGGGGCTAGATTTCCCTTCAGAACCGAGCATATAATTATGCAAATAGAGATTTGACAGGGATCCTCTGAAATACTCCCGAAGAAAAGGGCCCGGAGGACTGACAGTGCGGCTCCTTTACAAAACTCCATCTTTGGCGATGCGAGAGTTTGGGAGGAGACGAGAACAAGCGCGACAAAAACCAAAGCAAAATTGAATTATCATCTCGGACTTTATAGACTTTAGATTCAACAGCGTCATCTTGTCACTTAAAACCGTGATTTGTTTGGAGCTAATTTACAGGGAAAAAATTTAAATTAGATGCATTTGAGATGAAAAGTACATAAAATGTAATAAAAGAGCTATTAAAGTATTTAAAGATAATTAATGTAGAGATATACACTGGCATGCTTAACAAAAAAGTCGGATTATTGGGAGCTGTGAAGAAAATAATCATATTAATTAAATTGGACCGGGTTAAACCATCATCTTGATATTACGCAATAATTTCCCCCACACGCGTAGCCAACACTGAATACTTTAAATCGTAAAAATATCAGGAACAAGTTGTGTTTTTGATATCCAAATGTGGCAAACAGACGAAACGATATAAATATAATTTAATTCGATTTCGATATGATTAAAAAATAGAAAAGTACTAACGCTTCAAGACAGTTCAACTACAAATAAAAAAAATAATTTAAAGCGTATTGAAATTATATGTAATGAACCATACAAAGAGTTGACAAAAACAATTAAAAAGTGACAGACGCAATTTAAATTTGAATTAGTTTTCACTTAGTGTCAGTGAATGTAATTGAAGAAGTGTATAAAACTTTTAAGAAACCCAAGCAGATAAAACAAGCAAAAACAATCAAATAGAAATTCGACGAAAACGACTTTTACTCCTTCTGGTTGACTTGCGGTCATAACGCGATTGTTCGTCAACATCGGGTGCTGCACCTGATACACCTTGGTGTTTGATTGACACTTATTGGGTCCACACTGGTCCCATTGTGCAGGCCCGGACTGGACCGAGACACAAATATCTCCTTTCCTGATAGAGTTCCACGTGTGTTACGTGAGAAGACCGCGCTCATTCTCCGAGCAGGGCTCACCTTCCCTGGGAACCGAGAGGTGAGAGGAGACGCTGGAGGAGGAACCGGCTTAATCTGCGTGATCTTTCCACCTGCACGTTCGATTCTTTAGCGCGAATCGGATGCTTTCAAAAGACAAAACGGCGTTTACGACAACAAGTAGCATTCTTAAAAGACTTTATTAACGAAAATTGCAACAAAGAGTCAGAAACAGGGTAGAACAAACTGAAACGAACAAATAAAAATCACGAACTTGAATCATAAAACATGTTTGCGTCGGAAAACGTGTTAAAACCTCATTTGTCTAAATACAATGTTAAACAAAAATATACACAGTCAATTAAGAAAATTTGCAGGTATGCACCATTAAAAACTGTACATGAAGATATGAATTTGTAGCCTGTAGCCCGGTGTCTGATTAAATTCATTCATCACCTAAATGTTTTCTTTCCAATTGGAAAAATAAATGTTTAAATTTAAACTGTTGACAAACTTAAAAAGTAAATATCTCTTGGATAAGAAACAGCCATACATGCTTTAGCACAGAACAAAGTTACTAAGGTATTGAATGTACTCAATTAAAAACAAAAGCCAATAAGCACTACAAATCTAAAGGAATGGCTTTTATATTTTGGAATGTAAAAAAACCTTAATCCCGCTGGACGGCCCCTGAGTTGTTCTCAGAGCTATGACTAAAACCAGTGAGAGTGGGCCAGACGAACGAGTCTCACGCTAATAAATGTTGTATATGAATAAAAACACCTCACACAATAATTAAAACCGTGCCCAGGCAAGAAAAGTCTAGAAAGCTTTGGATGGAGGAGTGGGGACGGTTCGGTGGTGCACCTCCAATGCCTCCAGGTGCCATATTGCTTTGACAGTTGCGCTCATCTAGAAGTAACGCAAAGCGCATTGTGCTGTAAACAGCTCTAGGATGAAAACACACACACACACACACACACACACACACACACACACACACAAGGATGAGGTGGAAGAGGAGGAGGTGGTCTGCAGGTGGTCTACAGGTCGCTGTGCTTCATGCGCTGAGAGCTGCTGCGTGTGGTCACCAGGCTCAGCGACGCCTCATCTTCAGTCTCTTTAACAGCGTTGCTGAAGAACTTGAAGATGGAGTTGATGCTCTTCCACGATGTTAGCTCGTGCTTCTCAGTTCCTAGAAAACAATCAATCAATTAATCAATCAATCAATCCATCCATCTATCCATCCATCGACCAATTGATCAAGCAATCAACCAAAACTATATTGATTTCTACTTTATTTAGCAGAGGTGTCAAGTAACAGAGTAAAATACTTTAAGTAGAATTTTGGCTCAATTATTATTTAATACGTAATTAATAATGTATCAATCAACCAAGCTTACTTCTACAGAAGTCTTTTTTAACTACTACTTGACAGAGCTGCTATTCAGCCTTGAACTTATGTTATTAAGGCTTATTAAGTTAAGGTTTATTAATACTTTATTTGAGTAATTATCTTTTCCACCATTCCAACATTTTTACATTGTACTTTTTGCTCCTATACGACTTCAACAGAAGTGGACAAAGAATAGACGATAAGAATGTATAAAAAGTATAAAAATATAAAAGTATATAAAAGTATAAAAGATTCAGTAAAAGTTTAATAAAAGTCCAAAAATACACTTAAAATATATTTTATTTTAAGACAGACTTTTACTATATGAGTATAGCTAAGCCACACCTTTACTGTACATACAGCATTTTAAACCGTGTTGATTGGTTTATGGCTACGTTTTGTTTACTGTTGTTTTTCTTGGTTCTTTCTCTTCAAAATGTACATCTATTTTCCATTTCTAGGTCACGTGGAGCTGCAGCCAATCTCAGCCAATCTCTGGGCCGAAAGGCGGGACACCCCCCCTGATCACAGCAGGACACATTCACACTCTTTCTCACTTCAACTTTCTTTATCTCACTGCCTCTGTCTTTCTTTATCTCTCACCATCTCTCTTTCTCTCACACACACACAGCATCAATATCAGCTTTAGCTAATGGCAGTTTCATTTTCTCTCGTCATCAGTAGCATTACAAATCCTAATCATGTGGTAATACGTTCCCGAGCAAACAACGCCTCCAAACAAAAGTGAGCAAGCGATCACAGCAGCGCCGCTAGGAACGCTCGGAGAACGTGGAAATATCAAAGTGTGATGATGCAATTAAGTCTTCTAAACATTTCAGCACGTTGTGCTTATTATTAAACGTCTGGTTTTCACACTTATTTCAACAACAAACAAGGCTTTGAAATTCTGGCAATGAACATATCCAACATTAGTTTTAAAGAGGCTGTTTGTCCTCACAACGGGATTTTTGTACTAGTTTTTGAGCACTTTGTCTTATGCTTATGCTTGAGTGGATGAACGCAATAAAGACACTTCTAATTTGTTTGATTCAATTTTATATTTTCTTGATTTCTAATTTTGAACACAGATGAACATTTTTCTTATTTAAGGACTCTTTTTTAGCATAGCGTAGTTTGCATAGCAAGTTTGCGTTGAGAAAAGCGCTATAGAAATAAACTTGAACTTATTTATAAGTTTTTACCTTATGGTAACACTAATCCAAGGCTGAAACAATTTCGTTACACTGTGTATATTGACAAAAAAGGTTTCTGATTTCCGATAAGGGAGAGTCTTATTACTGTCTGTGTTACTGTTGGCGTGTGACTGTAGCACCGTAATTACGTGAATATAAACACAACGCAATTTAAGCACCAATCTTAATTACTGTATTGTGACACTTTATTTAGCCACAGTCAAGTGTCAAGTTGTGGCTAATGTGTATTTACTTCTGTTATTGAGCCAATAAAAGCATTTGTGCACGTCTGCCTCCGGAGCCATTATTTAAAGAAAAGAGGACAACGCAGAAGCGCTCTGCTACATAAATACAACGCATTTCCGCTAATTTCTGATTGATACTGATTTGAAATGAAGAAAAATGGGCACTTATATTAACATACATTTTTTAAAACTTACAAATGTCTTAGATAACAAAAATCCAGAGTAACGAAATGCGTCACCGTGAATTGTCCCGAGTTGCAAAATATTTTCGCTATAGGAAAGCAGTGCATCTTTTTCTTACTGCTAGCGTGCAGGAAGATGAAAGTCTAGACATGTGTAAAACAATCGTTTAATCTTTTAAAGTTAAAAGTTTCAGAGATCTTGCTTCCAAAATATTAAATAAGCTTGAATTCTCTCAGAATGGCGACATTTTTTTCTCTTCCGTTGAGCCGCCATCTTGAAATGACATCATGCAAATACCTCAGATTTTTCTCACGAGAACAGTGCTTTGCGTCATTTCAAGAACGTCATTTCAAGAACGTCATTTCAAGAACGTCATTTCAAGATGGCGGTAAACGTTCATGTGAGATTGTCCGTATATCATTATACACTGTACCTTTATAAACATCACCAAAGGGCAAAATAAACAACAGCCATGTAATGTTTATAATACATTTATTAAAACATTTTTGTCTGAATTTATGAAGTCAGGTCACGTATTTGATGGATTACATGACAAATGTACATTACAAAAAATGTCCTCCGCTATGAAAAATGTAAAATGTACTCATCTAACAAACTTTTCGCTGAACGAAACGACTGTGCACAGATAAATTTCGTATGTCGGGCTACCACTATATGCACCCCCAGAGTTTTTGAGCAGCTAAAATTGTTCAAAAGTAAAAAAAAAAAAAAAAAAAAAAGAAGGGTGATTATATTCGTGTAAATACAGTTTATTGGTTTTTACCCTGCCAACCACCAAAGTATGGCCACGCCACTACATTTGTAAACGTCTTCAGCTTTTTTTTTGTATATCTGCTTTAAGACAGTGTGCGACTGAAAGTCCGTTATGAATGAAACCGTTTGATCGGAGAGAGCAGTTATACGTTGGTGGATTTGTCTCAATTTTGGCTTGGGATGGTTTTCGATGTTCGCTCATCCGTTCGTCTGCGGTTATGATAATGATGAGCCACGGGGACCAGATATTTGCTCTTTGGATCTCTCTGACATCCGTATTTATATTCTTTCTTCCCTCTAGAGTTGACGCTGACAAGTGAAGGCTCTTATCAACGGCTAACTTAATTATGCTTCTGTGGACACTGGCTGTTTGACTTGCTAACAAATTAGCCGCGCTATCTCGGTTTCTGATGTTTTTCAGAAATATGGCTCGTCGTTTCTGAAATCCTGATTTGTGATGCTTTGTTCTTTTGCAAAAATTAAGAGTTTATCTGAGTTGGGAAATTCAATACAACGATATAAAAAGTTTTCATTATTCAGATTTTAGCTTTTAATTTAGTATTTAACATATATTAGTATTTATATGAATTTAAAAAAAGCAAAAAACAAAAACAGTTATACCTAAATATGAATATAGTAATTTAAAAATGTACTACATCATATTTGAAGTTTCTTTATATATCAAAAATATATTTGCTTTTTGTTTTAAAATCCTTTATAAAATTTGACTTGATTATATTCCCTCGTTTATACTTTGTGGCTTAAACTTGTGGAAAGTTCTACTGCTTAGAAACTAAAAATTTCGAAATTTTCAGTTCGCATATGCAATATCTCTTCTTTGCGTCACAAGAAACATTAGAATCACTAACATTATCAAGAAGCATTAGAAAATAATGTGCCGAGAATGTATCGGGCTGTTGACAGCGGTCAACCGAAAAAGATGGTCAAGCTGTCACCTTGTTTTTGCAATTTAAATGTCACATGATTTGGATTCGAAAGAGCAAAAGAAAACGTGACCAAAAAAAAATCACTGGAAATAGACTCAAAACAAAAAATGAACAGTAATCCAATACTTTACTTTTTCAGTGAAAAAGCATTTTAATTATATTTATAATTATAACGTGTTACTTTGTAACTACCTAAAATGAAGCAATTACAGAAGTATTTAGTCTTTAGTATTGATAATGGCTCACATATCGTACACAGGCCCAAAATTGAAATAAACAATTCTAATGTCACATGATCTGGATTCGGAAGAGCTCAACTTGATATTTACACTTCATGAAAACGTGAAAAGACAAAAAAAAAAAAAAAAATCACGGGATATAGACTCATAAAGCGAGAAGTGAATAATAACTGTTAGACCGGAAACAGCTCAGGAACACAGTGGGTTAATTCACACATGCTAGTTCACACCAGAACAAAAAAGCGTGTCAAGAGCGCGCAATAATACGACACGAGAGCTGTTACAGTTTCCAGTGTGTCTGGAGTCAGCGTGAACACTTGCCCGTCACCCCTGAAGTTATTATTGCGACATCAAACTCCATGTGAATCAAGCCGTGACCACAATCAAGATTCCCCCCGGCTCTCTGATAAAGGAAAGCGATCATCAAACAGGGCCACACGACGTTTCAGGGCGCAGCAGGTTGAGAGGAATGTATCAAAACAACAACAAAAAGCACAGCCAATCAGAATGCAGCTGATGTTAATTATGGACCAGTTGGGACCAGCGTTGGATAAGTAACTTTAAAAAAGTAACTAATTTCTAATTACAATGCTCGAGCTATTGATAGCAGTCGATAGTGTTCTTTCCGGAGGATGCATCTCAAAAATGACTGTAATGTTTTTATCTGCTTGTTTCAGAACAGCGAAATGACTTGAATATTGTTGCCACTACGTAAAAAAAAACACTAGCTGCGGCAGCCGAGTCCGACGTGTCCACAATAGGACTGTCGCGAGTCAGATCTTCAAACAATATTGAAGCGGAAAACTATANAATTATTATTAATAGATATTCAGAAAGTTAATTTATTTTACAATGTAACGCAAGTACATTGTAAGTAACTGTAATTAAATTGCCCAAAAATGAAAAGTAATACGTTATATAGTAAAAGAAATAATGAAAAAAAGTATTTTCATTACAGTAACATGTTACTTTGTAATTAACTAAAAATTAAAAGTTACCCGTTGCTTTACTTTTTCCGTGAAAAAGTGTTTTAATTACAAAATAGCCGTTACACAATCTGACAAAGTACATATCCTCATTTCTTTATCGTGATGCTGATACATTTTTCAAATTATGATGGTGCTTTAATAAAGCAAAAGTGTTTAAATAAATACCGAAATGCATTGCTGGATCAATGTTTTAATGAACAAAAAATAATAAAATGTAGCCATTGTACGTCAATAAAATTCTGTCAAATATAAACGATAATAGATTTATTTTGGGCTCTTGGTAACACACGTCTGTGTCATACATCCACTAGTCTCAAAATGAAATATTGTGTTATCAGACTGATGCACAGAATGGATTTTCGCGCTGGACATAACTCAAGCCTTAGTTTATCCACAGGAGTGATGTAACCGAGAGTATATCATACTACCAGCTCAAGCGCCGGGAGTCTTTGTTGGCACGGTTACCTGAATTACGCAGGCATTTCTTTGCTTTTAAATATTTATTGGCTACAAAAAATGTGTAGATTGAAAGTCGCAAAATAAACCAGGAATAATTTCAAATGTATTATGGGATATGTAGTTTGTCTGTCATCAGCATGCTATAAATATATAATAGCTTGTGAGCCGGTTATACATGTATAATTTTTTTGTTATTATTAAGTATTATTGGGATAACAATTAAAATAGTGATGCACCAAAATGAGAATTCTTGGCCGAACAGGAAAATCGAAAAAGAGGAAAACCTGGCCGAAAGCCGAAAACCGAAACACGAAAATTATGGCAATTGTAGCATCATTGCATTTAATTTAACTTTACTAAAATCAAGGCATTGCAAATGCATAAATTCATAATAAAGTTTCAAATGAATGAATAAAGGAAACAAAATTTGTTATAAATTATACAAATATTTATTAAGCATATAAATGGGCTGTTGGATCGTCACTTCCTGTTGCGCGTTGTGTTTGTAGCTTCGCTGCTAAGCGGAGATCGTTACTAAAATAATCAGTACATAGCGGCTTTTTGAAAATTGTTTTGAAGTTAATCTAATCTGCGATCTTAGATCCACAACTTTTCATTCAACTCCCAGAGTAAAGTTGCGGTTTCAATGAGTTTTTAGCGTCTTCGCACTCCGGAAAACTCTAAGGGTAAGATGTCTACGCCTGTGCCTGTAGCCTGCACCTCATGCTACATGTATAGTTTCGCTCTATCGGTCGGCGCTAAGTGCAGAGAGGTTTTAAGGCTAATCGATAGAATTGAGGAGTTACAAACACTCATTCGGGCGTTAGAGAAGGACAGACAGTGTGAGAGTAGTGAGACGGTCCCGGCTGCCATTAGCATTAGCGCTGAGGCACATTCCTCGGTTCCGAGCGGAGAGGTCCTGCAGCGGGACAGCTGGGTGACTGTGAGGCGGAATAGTCACCCTCCGTTCCGCTGGTGACTGCGAATAGGTTATTCCCACTTAGAACGGCACCGTCTGAGACGCCTGCTGAAAGTGCCTTGGTGATAGGAGACTCCATAGTGCGGAACGTGAGAGTAGAGACACCAGCCAATACAGTTGTAATGTGTCATACTGGAGCCAGAGTGTCTGATATCACATTGCGTCTGAAAGTGCTGGCTAATGCTAAACGTAAAATATTCTAGGGTAGTTATTCACGCCGGCACTAATGATGTCCAACTTCGCCAGTCCGAGATCACTAAAACTAATATCAAAGAGGTGCTTGAAGCTGCCAAAAAGATATCAGACAAAGTAATTTACTCTGGCCCCCTCCCCGCTTACCGGGGTGATGAGATTCACAGTAGGCTGTGGGCTCTGCATGGCTGGGCGTCTAAGTGGTGTCCTTCGAATGGCATAAGTTTTATAGACAATTGGAGATCTTTTCGGGGAAGACCTGACCTGTTAAAGCCCGACTGGCTTTTTTTTATCTTATAATATAGCCTATAGTTTAGCGTCAATGCCCAGGTCAGAGAGCAGGCGGCATCACTTAACCAGCCGTCTGAAAGACCATCATCGCTACCATCTATAATAATAATTTCAAGATGAATAGAAAATCAAACTTTAAACTCTGCTCTTTTGAACTGTTAGTACTACATATGGAGCCAGATATAAATCGGGAATCAATACGTATTGTGACAGTTTACAGGCTGCCAAAGCACAATACTGACTTTATAAATTAATTTGGGCAACTACTAGCAGAACTCATTATTAGAGCAGATAAAGTGATTATACTCTGCGACATTCACCTAGATGATGTTAGTGACTCTCTAACTCCCTCTTTTAATGATATTCTAAATTCCACCGGCTTTAAGCAAAACGTTATTGGCTCCACTCATAAGTTTAACCATACATTAGATTTGATTCTTTCATACGGTGTTGTAGTTCATGATGTAGATATTGTTTCGGTGAGTGACTGCATTTCTGATCACTCTCTTGTTTCCTGCTTAATAAATATAGACATCCCAGCTGTGATCTCACCGCAATATCGCTCTTGTAGACTCATTAATTCCAGCATGAAATATATTTTTATTAAACGTCTTCCTGATCTTACCATTCATACCCCTTACCATTCAGCCTTAAATCTAACTTTGTCAAGTACCCTTGACTCTATTGCACCTCTTAGGGAAAAAAAAAGACTAAACACAAACACCAAAGTTTTATGGTACACGAATGACCTAAAAGCCTTAAAGTCATCAAGTAGAAAGCTAGAAAGGAAATGGAGAAAAACTAAACTCAATGTTTTTCGCAGTGCCTGGAATGACAGTATAATCGCATATAAACAGGCCCTAAAATCCACAAGATCTACATATTTTAGTAAACATATCTCTGCAAATCAAAATAATCCTCGTTATTTGTTTAAAACTGTAGCTCAGTTAACAAAGAAAAAGGGCACGGTAGACACCGCAATCCCCCCCACAGCTCACTAGTATCGACTTTATCAATTTTTTTAATGACAAAATTACTAATATCAGAATGAAAATTGTATCCACAAATACTAGCCCACAACTGCTTATACCGAAAATAAACCCACCCGCTGTCAAGCTTAGCACATTTAAACAGGTCAGCCCTGATGAGCTCACTGAGATTGTAGTTAAGACCAAGACGACCTCCTGCTTACTTGACCCTATACCAACTTTTTTACTTAAAGAAGTCCCATCATTAGTTATCGAACCAATCTTGAATATTATAAATTCGTCACTAGTTCAAGGTCACGTGCCACAAGCGTTCAAACAGGCCTTCATAAAACCGCTTATTTAGAAGCCACATCTTGATGCCGACGTGATTGCTAATTATAGACTAATTTCAAACCTTCCATTTATATCTAAAATTCTTAAAAAAGTTATTTCGGGACAACTCTGTACATTTCTGGAACAGAACGATAGATTTGAAAAAATTCAATCGGGCTTTAGATTGCACCACAGCACAGAAACGAATCCGAGTCACCAACAATCTTCTAATGGCATCAGATAAAGGGAACGTTTCACTCTTAGTTCTGTTAGATCTTAGTGCTGCTTTTGACACTGTTGACCATGACATTTTAATAGATAGACTTGATGATTACGTTGGGGTTTCTGGACACGCATTAGAGTGGTTTAGGTCCTATCTGTCTGATCGCTCTCATTTCGTCCATGTAAATGGAGTCTCATCACCCAGATTTAGTGTTAAATATGGAGTTCCACAAGGCTCAGTGCTCGGCCCAATCCTATTCGCACTCTATATGCTTCCACTAGGGGACATAATCAGAAAGCATGGTCATAGCTTCCACTGTTACGCAGATGATACACAAATTTATATCTCGGCACAGCCTAATGAAATCTCAAAATTTGCAAATATACTGGATTGCTTTAGTGATTGGATGACAAGTAATTTCCTCATGCTGAACTCAGACAAAACCGAATTATTACTTGTTGACTCAAACTTAAAGTCTGATGCACCCGAATATAGTATGAATCTTAACGGGCTTGAAATCTCATCCTCACCTAAAGTGAAAAGCTTAGGTGTCATTTTAGATAGCAAACTCTCTTTTGAAAGTCACGTGCACAACGTCTGTAAAACTGCCTTTTTTCACCTTAGGAATATCTCAAAGCTGCGTCACATGCTGTCCCGACCGGATGCAGAAAAACTGATACATGCGTTTATGACATCACGGTTAGATTACTGTAATGGTCTTCTGGGAGGTTCTCCTGCAAAACTAATAGATAAACTTCAGTTAGTTCAGAATGCAGCTGCTAGATTACTCACCAGAACAAAAAAGTATAGCCATATTAGTCCAATGTTAATGTCGCTACACTGGTTACCTGTTAAATATCGCATCCAGTTTAAAATTCTCTTAATCACTTACAAAGCACTAAACGGTTTAGCTCCTTTATATCTCATTGAGCTCATCACTTACTACGAGCCTACACGACAGCTACGCTCTCAAAACTCCGGCCAGCTTATAATACCGCAAATCTCTAAAATCTACCAGGGAGGAAGATCCTTTGCTTATTTAGCACTCAAGCTATGGAATGCTCTGCCTAGTCCAATTCGAGACTCAGAATCAGTGAGTCAATTTAAGTCTAGACTGAAGATGTGTCTTTTCAACAAAGCATACATTAACCTGTTATAATAACTTACAGAAAAAAATAATATATTGTATAGAAAGGCTGCCTAGTTAGTGCTCGGAACCGAATTACACCTGCACCTTCAGAAAATTGTCAAAATCTTAAATATGGTACTTCAAGTTTTTCTAATTGTTTTTTTTCTCTCCCCTCCTCTCCTGAGCGCCAAGTGTCGTACGACTGGAATCTCCTAGGAACTTCGGGAGTATCTTCTCTATGATGCCTCCTGGACCTCTGTGGACCTGATGACGCTGTTTACGTGGAGAAGTGGAGCCGCCTCTTTCCCCACTGGGGAGGGAAACATCTTTCCGGAATCATCATTAAAATTGGGGCGGAACAACCCACGCATTGATTTTGTAGTGTTAGAATGCCAGAGGAGACTGGCACCAGTGAGCCGGGTTCTCCCCAGGGTTTTTCCTCGTTAAAGAGGTTTTTTACCTGGCCACTGTCGCTTATGTGCTTGCTCACTGGTCTTTGTCTTTGTCTTGTCATAACTGCAGCCATTTACTTAACACCAACAATCCAGACAATCAAATGAAGCAACACTTCCCTTACATATTTACACGTGCGCTTTGAGACAGTTAAAACTGTGAAAAGTGCCCGAACAAATACTCATTAATATTATTATATTGCAACAATCAAGAGTATAACATATAATAAAAACTAAAATGTTACATAAACAATAATATACATGCCTACTGGCCTGCTGAAAGGTTGTAAAAATAAATGGTCTTCACTCACGTATTGTTGTGTAAAATCAAATGGAGCATGTTATCTAGCTCATGACATAAAAGCCCTGCTACTTTTAAATAAAAGTGAGTATATAAATGTTCAAATAAAGTGCTTAGCTTTCAAAACTTAACTTCCTTTTACATCACGACTCAACTTATAAGCAGGTAAAAAAAACTGATCATATCCAAACAATTGAACAGTTTTAAGGGCGTTTTTTAAAGAGAACCCACTCTCTTTCTCTCTCTTCTCTGTCGTCTGTGTCTCTCTTTGTTTTCGATAACTTCTAATGCAATATGTAACTGCAATTGTTATTAATTCCATTTCAACCTCGAATTTTCTCTAATCTGCCGATGTCCCGAGATCGCGCAGGGGCGCGCAGTTACGTTTATTCAAGTTCGCGCAGCGCCTGCGGCAGTTGCAATTAAGGTGGACTGCTGGATACTGAACACCGGATTCGGACCACGGTCCGCCATTATTCTGCTTGTGTCATCACCTTTCGGCCGTATTGTTTCGGTGAAAAAAGTGTTTCGGCTGTAAAATTTTCGTTGGCCGAATATTTGGTGCATCCCTAAATTAAAAGTTTTAGTATTATGCTCATTGGTCATTGTTTTAGTGCCGTTCAACTTCCTTAATGTGAGTCCTATTCCTGATGTTTCTTCCTCTGAACTTTTAAACTTTTTCTGGATTTTAACTTTTATTAGTTTGTTTTTTATTTTAGTTTAACCTTTTAATTTGACACCCCCCCACTGAAACGTTGAATGGGCGTCATCAATCAAGCGTCCTCGTGTTCATCCATTCATCGACCGAACTGATAATCTACTTCCAAATCGCGCTTCCTTGAACTTCAAATTTTTGAGGTTTCAACGTTTATACTTTACTCGATTGGAACAGAATTGAGCTTTTCCAGAAATGACATTTCAACTTTGTTTGGGTCTAGAGACTTTACTTTCAGCCAGATTTAAACAAAAAAATCTGTTATTTGTATCTACTATACCCAGTTGTCACATCAAATTTGGCCGTTTCCTCCTTTCTACATGTGTCAACTTTTATCTTTCATAAATCTATTAGACAAAAATACGTAGAAACATTTTCCCTCTGTCAGGGAACGTACTTATCCTTGTGATGGGACATTCTGGTTCCAGACCATCTCTCTTCCCATTATCTAACGTTTATTAAAACTAATTTAAGTAGTGAACAATTTTGACACTTTTGTCAACGCATGAAAACTAAACAAAAATGCCTTCCTGACGACATTCAATCATAATCCGAGGTTGTGGAGAAAGGTGGGTGCAACCATTTGTTTACTTATATAATTTATTATCAATTAGCAATTGATATCCTTAGCAATTATCATTTATTTCAGATTAATGCGTTTAATTTTTTGCTGGGGTTTCACTTATGAGAATACACTTATTTGAATTCAAAGACAAGTTCATGAAAACAAGTTCAAGAAAAATATATCATTGTTTTGGAAAAAGTTTTTCCAAATAGTAAGATCTTTGTATATATTTTATGTCCATAGTTAGCTTCGTATTCACAGCAGCTTAAGTGGGGAGTTGTGGTCCAGTGGTAGGGGAGGTTCGTGTCCGAGAGGTTGCAGGTTCGAATCCCCTCTACCACTGGTTCTGCAACAAAGTGTCCTTGGGCAAGACGCTGAACCCCACTTACCCCCCAGGCGCCACGGCTTAGGCTGCCCACTGCTCCGGGTTGTGTGTTCACTTCACTCTGTGTGTGTGCACTTTCACGGATGGGTTAAATGCAGAGCACCAATTCAGTATCGTCCCTAGTGGCCATATTGCTGTCACCTCACTTTCCTTTCCTTTTCCTTAAGTAATGATTTAGAATAAATAGCACCTATATTTATGTTGACTAAATGTATATTGCAATTTAGTCAACTAAAATGATGTGGAATTTAGTAGACTAAAATTACCGTAGACAAAAACTAAAAAAATTATGACGACCAATTTGGCACTAAAATAAAACTTTTCATAGGCAAAAGACTACAACTGAAACTAAATAAAAAATCTTTGTCAAAATGAACACTGTTTTGGTGAAGCTAAAGTAACGCTGGCACACATTTCAGCTCTGGTTTTTTCGTACAAGGCCGTCACGTCGCGTAGCGAAAGTAAAAGTAGAGGCAAAGGTGGACGAGCGGCATCTGGCTGCGCTGCCGTGTGTAATTAGAGGAGCATCTTCAGAGCAACCCGCGGGCATGGCGGGTGGCAGACAGACTACTGGCTAATGTACAGGACCCACACTTCATATCAGCAAGGAAGGCAGGCTGACCTTGATGGCTCACATTAGCACTCTTATCTCGCGCATGTGTGTGTTGTGTGGCGAGGTGGAGGTGGAGGTGGACGAGACGGTCATGGAGTGAGCCGTGGGTGCTGGTGGAAGCAGAAATAGAACACTTAGGAGAACAAAGTGTAATTAATGGGCGGAGAAAGATAAGAGTACCCTGGTCACTATCTGGGAATGTGCTAATGGGCTTCACACACACTCGGCACAAGCGGAGGACGACCCCGGTCAGGCTGGCGTGCCTATAGAACTGATGTGATGATGGAGCACTTGTAAATATGCCATTGCGGACAAATGTCATTTTGGCGGGAAAATTTCAGTCTCAGCGGTCGATTGGAGCACGGAATAATCCAATTGAAATTTTATTAGTCACATACATATTGTACGGGGTACAACATGTAGTGAAATGTGCTTTGATTGCTCCAGCATTTTAACATTGGAATGAGGGAAATACGATAAAATGTGCAAAAGGGAAAAACAATAAAATGAAGATAAAAAAAAGAAATAAAATAAAATACAGTAGAAATGAGTATAAAATATGAAAAATTATGTGAAGAAATCCAATCAAATAACAAAAAAAAAAATACAAACAGTGAGTAAAAAAGTACAAAAAAGTGACTCAGAAAGAGATTGTTTTGTTTTAAATTTGTCGCTCTTTTCGTTTCGAGAAAAATGGTTTAAAATGGTTTTACTTGACAGATTATCTCTGTCAAGTAAATTTTTTGCCGAAATTTTTTTTTTCTAGGTTTTGACTTTTCTTTGATTTTGGTTTTCCTAGCCATTGCCACCCTTCTGCTGCTCACAATTGTCATAGTCATTGTTAAATTCCACCATTTTCTCAGATTATTTCGTAAAGTTGCTTTTAGACGATCCACAACTGTGAAACATACTAAATAAATGCGAATAAAGTTAATAATATAGTATTTAAGAAATGCGAATGAAGTGACTAAAGTCATCAAATTGTAGGTAGCAATTCATATTCACACCAAATAAATGTTTACTATAGAATCAGATTAATGCCAAAAATATCAAACGTAAATTTCTAAAAAAAAAAAGAAATTTTGATTTTTTTTTTTTTTTTTTTGTTCCACACAGGGGCAGCCCTTACTCTGCGGCCAATCCCAGTTTTATTATTATTATTATTATTATTATGCAATATTGGTGTAATTTTTGCACAAATTTTGCTAAATTATTGTGGTGGCAGACTACTACAGAATAATAGTAGACATTTTTGTTCCTTCACATTGAAATTGTATGAAACTGTCTGTGAAGAAAGGTCTCAAAGGCATTTTATAAAGAAGATATATACCATTACTATTGATATTATTTTTATTATTATTATTATGATTTTTGTTGTTATTATTATTAGTTTTATTATCGTTATCATCATTATACATACAATTTTGTATTAATAATAACAATACTAACAATAAAAAATGTTTGTTTTAAAAACACATAATTCCAATTCAATTGTGCCTGTATAAGTCCAAATGCCAAAACGCATTAAAACGTTTTTAAAAGAGTTTCAAACAAAAACGTGAAGATTGCAAACAACAAATAAAAATAAAAAAACGTAATTATTCAAGTTTGTTTATATAGCGCTTTTCTTAGGATATAGCACTTTTCTTAGAATGTTAACCACTTTCGCTCATTTCTTTCTTTACTTTGCAGTCATTTGGCAGACGCTTTTATCCAAATCGACTTACAAAAAGAGGAGCATGTGAAGCAATTTGTCTAAAAAAAAGCATACAGTAGAGTTCACACAAGGCTATATAAAAAAAACTTACTAGACAAAAGGAGACACACACACACACACACACAGACACACACACAAATAAAACAGGTTGAATTTTCCTTAAAGGCAACTTCCACATAATTAAAGTCAAATCAGAAACACCACAAGCCTTTCACGTCAAACCCATGAACACGTTATTACACTTGACTAAGCGGCCAGTTTTCAAAAAAAAAAAAAAAAAGACAATGGGTGTTTATTCTGACTAAAGAAACTAGGAAAGAGCATCAGTGGGCTGGAGGTCAGTCCACTGTGGATGAAGGATGCTGAAGAAGAGGAAGACTTTCTAAACAAGCTCCTTGATGCGCTGGAGCAGAAGCTTCACCACACGCCAGACAGAACATGCTTAAAATGTATTTCCTAGGTTTGTATGGACTACAAACAGAACATCTCATGCTGGGGGGGTCACGACCCCAAACTAGGTCACCGCTCCATTCTGATTGGGTCAGAGACAAAGCTCAATACAAACAGTATTATGTTATAACTGGGACATGGAAACAGTATCACGATATGAGGACCAAGCCGCTTTATGATCTCTGAAAAGATTAGAGGTAAGATAATATGGCTTATTTGTTGTTTAAGTAATTAGCCGGAACAAGCTCTTAGCAGAGTGGCACCCCAATTTATTGAATTATTTGAGACGCAGCATTTGAAAGCAGTTTTATTTCGTAAGTTGAGATGCATTTTACATGTAAAAGCGCGAATGCTTTCCAAGCCTTCGTAAATTCGGACAAAAATGTTTTATAAATGCTAAAATATTGGTTATAAACGTAATAAAACAAGTTGTTTTGTTTGTCGTTTGGCAGGTATTTATAAAGATATATACCGTATTTATGTAAATATAAGAACCCCTTTTATTCTAATTTTCGACACTAAAACTTGTGAGGTGCTTATAATCGGCGAGTTCCAATATGCACGTAAATATACGCGCTAATTTTTCCGTATTGCAAGTCAGGATCAATCGCAAATTAACGGCAACACGTCGTCTTTACGACTTAAATAGAACGTTAGAACTTGCAATGAATAAAACCAAGAGAGCCGCACGCTGTCTCCTGATGTGCTCATTAAGATCAGCAGCTCACAGTCAGTGAGTTCAGGTGTTGTCACTTATGCGCAAAGTGTTTAATGACACTGACATACTTTTCCCTTTTCAGCAAGCAACACAGACACAGTTTCTTTTCAACTGCAAATAACTTGCTCTGTTCAAAAAGCTGAAGCTTTAGATTCATAGGGATTAGATAAACAGTATTTAATTTTTAAAAACAGGCATTCTAAGTTTTATGTAGATATATGTTAGACTGATAAGTATTTATTAAGTTACAGTTTGTTTTCAGCTGACAAAGAGAAGGCTGGGGTTGACAATATAAATGGCTTGGTGGCCCGGACCTACTTTTAAAACCAACCGGGCCATAAGATCGGTCCAAGTGCTGGCCTGGTGAGGAAAATGACTCGATAAAAAAAAATCCAATTTCTCATTATTTACCTGCATTTGTGTCGTAAATCGTTTCGCTCGCTAACTACTGCTAATGCGTTGTGAACCCGACGGTCTTACTACGCAATGAGTTTTTGGTGCTCCGCCTCCGCGGTCGCTCCTGCCGAGACCTGCAGTTGTGTCTTGAATTATTTTACAGTATTTAAACTATTGTTTATTTAGTGTACATTAATTTACATATTACACCTCAATATCCAATATAACAAGCTTCAGTCATTTAATCACAATTAATCGCGATTAATTTGGTCGGGGAAGTGTGATTAACTAGTTAAAAAATTAATGTTTTATTTTTTATACAAAAATTAATTAATTATTGTTTGACAGCCCTAGTAAATATACTAAAAGGGGTAATACACACATTCATATGTTAAAAAATCCTTTTAAATATTTTCCCAATTATTTCATATAAATGAATTTTACGCTGCGTCAGATTTTAGTTTCAGTTTATGTTTTCATGGAATGTTTTAATATTTAAAACTTTCTAGTGTGATTAGACATTTACAATATGTATTCTATATTTTATTTAGGTGTGCAATACTGTCAATGATGACATTGTGTACTTAAAACTGTAAAAAAAATAAATAAATTAAGGGGGGTCACGTTCTCAACAACGGGTAGGTGACTTGGGTATATAAAAGAGTTCAGCGCTAACGATGACCTTTAAATAAAGCTTGATCAGACTTGGCTGGCGTGGGGGGGGGCACCTTGACTGAATCTATAAACCTTTATTTGACAGAACGAACAAATGTTGAACATGAGGTCTGTGTAGAGTAAGACGTACAGAGGGAGCGCGACCCTATAGTAACACACTATTAATCACACGCATGAGATAGGTGGAGTGCGTTTGCTGAGGGTCAGAAGCCACTCCCACTCGCTCAATAGCGCTTTATTGATAGCAGAGGTGAGTGAAAGCACCAGGAATGTCAAACAAAATCAAATAATCGATACATTCTCACTTGTCGGACAAGTACGAATCTTACACGAAGAGTAAACTTTAACCCCATAGTATGCGCCATCGATCAGCCGACTCCAGCCGTAAACCTCATCGCCTCATCAGTTGTGACACGTCTAATAGTTTTCACCTACACTGTCCTTCTCTCCGCAAAATCTATCTATCTATCTACCCACCTTTCCATCTGTCTTGTCTGTCTGTCCGTCTGTTCCTCCATACGTTTGTCTGTCCATCTCTCACGCTCTATCTATTTTTCACCCACATTTCCATCTGTCTATCTGTCCGTCCATCAATCTGTCTGTCTGTCCATCTCTCTATCATCAATCTATTTATCCATCCATCTGTCTGTTTGTCTGTCCATCTATCTATCTATCACCCACCTATCCATTTGCCAATCAATCAATCAATCAATCAATCAATCAATCAATCAATCAATCAATCAATTAATCTATTACCCACCTATCCATTTGCCTATCTACGTATCCAACCATCTATCCAACATTTATGCCAACTAAAAAGAAATATATGTGTATACATTTTTAATGTACCCTTCCTTCTTTCCTTCCTTTCTTTAACCCATCCATCACATCCAATCCCATTGAGCCGTCTGCCTGTCCGTTTTACATCACAGTTAATGTGAAACACAACAGTTAAAGACGCTTTTCTCACCAACAGTTTCTCATGCTTAGGTTCACCAGTGGGGCCAGAAAACAGCAGCATACACAATATGAATTCACATTTTCCAGTGGGTTATGCCTCTTTACACCGAAAAAAGCTCAATATAATTGAAACTCAATGAAATTGCGCCTTGCCTCAAGCTGAAATCCCCCTTCTATCTACTGATAAAGTTCCACGTTCATTTTCTGCCTTACAGCTACAACCAAATATATTGGTGTGAGATTCAGGAACCTAGATGAAGAATTAACATTAGCAGTGAAAGGAACTGCTCTTAAACAGAGGAAAACTTCATTCTCACCAGCAGTTTGTTATGCTTCATGAAGCCAGACGCAGCACTTTACCGTTTTTACGCGAATATAAGCACCCCCCTTATTTTTTTTTTTCAACGTTTCTGGTTTAATGACGTTAATATTCTCTATTAAATACTATTTACTATCTATAAAATACAATTTTTTCTTTATATAATAAACATAACTTGTGACTTATATCATTTTGACATAGAATACTTGAATATTAGCTAACAAAAAGTCGATTCTAGTGGTCGGACGTCAATTCCCAAGATCCTTTGCTCTCCAGTCAGACTCCGCACATGCGCAGAGCATTGTTTCAAGCTCAGGCCTGTTTCAAGCTCTCTGTTTAGCCGATGGCGAGTGAAGAGGAAGGATTATTATCCCCTGTGCAGCGACCCAGCGTTTTGATTGTGTCTGTTCTTTGAATTTATTTTTTAATCTTTGCCCGTGTTCTTTGTTTTTGACTATTTCGATTCTTTCTGTGATTACACTCTTGGACTCGTTTTAGCCGGTTGCGCTAAGCTAAACTAACCCGGGCTCTTTGTTGTGATATAAATTTTGTACTGCATTTAGTTTAATATTACTTCTTCCAGGGTTACTTTGAGTGTTTAACATTCCTTTATTTCTGTTAATGAGATAATAAAAACGTTTACAGGAAGGCGTCCTCTCCCTATGAGAGAGCGTCTAATAAAAAAAAGCGGTGATAAGTCACCGAGAACTCGTCAGCATCCATGTCAACATCATCAGCATGAATGTATGTTATTATGTATTGCATAAGTATGAGTAACAGGAGACAAGGACGCAACAATCTTGTCGAAAAGTACTGTACGCAAATGTGCAAGTGAAGACGGTGCAAAAAGGCAAAACACAAAAAAACGGTGATATTACAGATTTCATAAAAAAAAAAAAACAGTTACAATAGGACAGGCTTTGATTGCGTCCATTTTTATAAAAAGATAAATGCACTTAGTAAATAGCCCCGTAGAAAAGAGATCTTCAGTTAATGGCTTTCACCACTAAGAGTCCTTAGAGTAAACAGCAATTTGATGCACTTTGGAGACGTCGCTCAGCTCGGTGGCCAATAACAGGTGTGTTCAAATCAAGCCATTTAATCCTCGTATTGATTGCTAAAGTACATTTGATGCACTCCATCATTACACGTCAACAAATTGTACGTGTATTGATAACGGAGGCTAAAAATTTATTTATTTTTTTTTTTTTTTACTTATTTTAACAACCTACATGATGGGGACTGCCTTTTATCTTGTGCACTTACTACTAGTACGGGCGGGAAATATAGAGTGTAATGGGTTTTTCGTTACGGTTTAACGTGGGAATTTGTTTGCCTTTTCCATGTCCTCTTCGATTGGAACTATATAAAGCCATTACACTTTAAGTGCGACGATTTTCAGAAGCCATCATGTAGTGAGGATGAGCAGAGAAAGAATAGCTGGAGTCATCTAATGGGGTTAGAAATACGTCCCACAAAAAAAACAAGAACATGAACATTGAATTGTTGAGAACATAAAAATAGCAATGAAATGTAAGCTGCTTTGGATAAAAGTGTCTGCTAAATCTACTGTAAAGTAAAGTTAAGGAAAGTAAAGAACAAGGTAGAGAATAAAGACAGGACGTAGGACGTACACTACCGTTCAAAAGTTTGGGGTCAAATCTTCAGTTTCTTGGCAATTTCTGGCATGGAATAGCCTTCATAAGAACAAGATAGACCAGATAGACCTGTCCAAGAACAAGGATAGACTGTCAAGTTTTACATGAAAGTGCTCTATTTCTGGCCATTTTGAGCGTTTGATCGATTCCACAAATGTGACGCTCCAGATTCTCAACCTGCTGAAAGGAAGGTCAGTTTTATAACTTCTTTAACCAGCTAAACAGTTTTCAGCAGTGCTAATATGATCAAACAAGGCTTTTACAATCATCCATTATCCTTCTGACATAATTAGCAAACACATTGTACCATTAAAACACTGGAGTGACAGTTGCTGGAAATGGGCCTCTACACACTCATGTAGATATTGCACCAAAACCAGACCTTTACAAATAGAGGAGTATTACACCACATTAGCAATGTATAGTGTATTTCTGATGCGTTTATAGTTATTTTCATTGACAAAACCAGTGCTTTTCTTTCACCAAACTTCTGAACGGTTGTTTACGACAGAGACGCTAGAAAAGCTGTAAAGGATCTTACATCAGTTTGACTTGTTGTGTTCTGTCCTTCCCAGGGCGACAAAAGCACTACGGTGAAAGAAAGTTGACCGACGTCCACCAAGCGGTGCAAAGACGCAGGTGATTATTTTTATTATTACAAGATTATTATTCACTATTATTTTATTATTACAAGTGCCCGCTTATTTACTTGAACGTTGTCAGTGTCAAGGTGTGTGGTGGTCAGCATCAGACTCTTCATGTCTCTGCAATCCTCATCTGGTTTCAGGTATTACCGAGCGATGGCGGGCAAACCCAATCCCGTCGGTGCCAAGAGAACACAGGTGTTTGCTGGGCACCTGTGCACGTGGAGAACATAAAAAGAGCTGACCACTACATCTGTCCTGAAAAGTGACACATGCTACAGGCCACTCTGGCTTGAAACGCTATACATTATAATGTCTTGCACCAGACAACGGACAAACAGAAAGTTCATAAAAAGGTTAAGCCGAGTTGGGACTTGGCGTAAAGAAAAGAGACGTTCGAGAAAGCGACTTCAATTGAAGTTTTCGGTGGCTTTGAACTATTGAACTGTCGAACTATACGGAGACGTAAAGAGTATCTGAAAACCACACTTGAGTAAATGTACGATTACCTTACTGTAAAAATTACCAATTCCAAGGAGACTTGAGTAAAAGTTGTTAAGTATCCATTCCAACTTAGTCTCAAAAAACACCAAGACGTGAAAAACAAGAAACTCTTTTTTTCATGAGTCTTTACTAATAAAGAATTTAAGTTTCAACACCTCAATGTTTCAAAATGGCGAAACAAAATAAATGTAAAAAAGTGTCAATCTTAAATGTGCAAAAAAGTGCAACCACTTACATCCTGCAGGTGGTGATATCACAGATCGTCCACCCAAGAAAATAACCATGGTAGAAAAGATGTCGCGCACAATCACAACATAACATGTAACGATAAGTGTCCATTCAAATGTAGTGGAGTAAAGAGTACAGATACTACACATTTAGTCAAGTAGAGAGTAAAAATGATTATGCTTTTGATACTCAACACAAGTAAAGCATAGCCAAAAAATGCTCAATTAACAAAGTCCATTTACTCAAGTACTTAAGAAATTTAAACGTCAAACTCTTCTACTTCATAGTTTCAACAGTGTTTAATTGCTTTTCCCTATTCACAAAGTCTTCATCTGTGACACTCAACACTCTCACACAAACAAACCTCACACACCTCATCCGGTACAACCTGGACGCTCTATTGTCCTGCCCTCAACTTGTGAACGCTGGCAGAACCCGAAGCTAAATAAACCTCCAGCACAAGGACTCGAAACATTAGTCTGAAGTCTGAAGCATTAGTCAGATAATCCCATTAAATTTGTGGCCCTGCCAAAAGCCCGGGTCAGCCAGTGTGCCACGTCACTCACATACACCTTTGGCATCATCGCTGACCCCCGAGAACTGTCCCGCACTGGAAACCAGACATTGGCTGGGGGACGGACCGGAATCATCCACCAATAGCGACGCACGGACACACCGGCCAGTCGATTAAAAAGAAACAGGTAGAGCGTGGTTATGGGTAAGATTTAGCCACTGGACTAAGCAGCTTGAGCCCAATCTGCTGGAATTGGTTTAATGTTTTTTTTAGAAGATTAGAATGTCAAAGTGACAGTTACAATGCACATGTGATGATGGAGGTCAGCGGGAGTGTGAAGTGTTAGTCCACCTGCTTTTGGGAAACCGGAAACAGGTTTTTTTTTTACGCGCAATAAAGGGACATTTAGACGGATGGTTTCACTTTAAAACGTTGATAACTTTGTAAATATGTGTACAATTTTTTGCAAAGCTGAAATCACGGCGCACTTCGCTAATAAGAAAGGGAACAACATGGAAACATTCAAACGTTGTCTCTCAAACGAACGACTGCGCATGCGCCCGCAGATTATGGAGAAGTGAAGAGACCTCGTTTAAAACAGGTTTTCTGCACTGATGACCGCACCACACATTTTACTCATTCATTAGTATTTTACGTGGCTCATTTTCTTTTGTAAGCTGTAAATGCTCGCGCATGCACTTGGTGCTCGCGCGGCTCGTCTGCTTGTCACTGGTGAACAGTTTATCTATACAATTCCTTGTTAGAAGCTCTATATGCTTCACAACAAGTCAAAGTTGTTGTGGCCAAATGACTGATAAATGCGATTGCTTTTAAAGAGCTGCAGTTTAAGCTGAAAGTGGTCACGGACGCTGAATACATACTATGGAAAAGGCTGTGATGCTGCGCTGAACTTCACTTTCTGTAAAATGCGCATACTCCTTGTTGTGAAAATATGTGATCAGCGTTTTCAGCTAGACTAATTATCAGTGCCATACTATTGCCACACAAATATACAAATACATATCTGTGTTCTCTTTTCCTCAATAAAATCATTTTTTTTTTAAATTATGACTGGTTTACACATTGTTTTCTTTAGTCGAGAACAGTATATAACAGTATTTAAACAGGTGTTTATTTTGTGTTGAGCTTACATCAATTTATATTTTACACTTCAATATTACAAATGTCTATACTTATTATTATTAATATGAATTATTAATAATAAATTAATAATAATAAATTGTAATTGTTTTGTGCTTAATCGCGATTAATTTGATTGGGGATGTGCAATTAACTAGTTAAAAAAAGTAATCGTTTGACAGCCCTAATATATATTTTATATATATATATATTTTATATAGATATATATAACACTGTCCACTGCTGTCAATAGCTCGAGTATCTACTGATGCACAGACACGGCAATTTTAAAAAGTATTTAGTTTAGTTACTTATTCAGCCAGAAAGTTACTTTTCATACACAGTAATTAAAAAATTTAAAAACATTGCAAAGAATTTAGTAATGAGTAATTAGTTACTTTTTTAAAGTAACTTACCCTGTAATTCATGTGTCAATTTACTCTTAATAATATATCATCTAAATAGTGTAATGTTGTGGACCTTCGCTTTAAAAAAAAAAAAAAAAAGACGGAGTAACCAGACCTCTTTAAATTTTGTTCAACACCGCTGGTTTAACCATGATCATAAGAAAAATCAGCCACAAAAATGAAAACAAAAAAAAGCTGGAGGCACATGCCAAATAACTTACCAAAATGAAAATTGTAGGGATGCACAAACTAGGGATGCACAGATATCGGTATCAGGTATCAGCCTTGATAACACATTTTCTAAAGTACTTGTACTCTGTAAAAGTCTGATCGGCTCGCAGATGCGGCTCTTTTGCGAATGACATATCACTACAGCTCAGAGACGATACAAAATATGTCAGCCGTTTGTAATTCAAAGTAAATGAAGACCGCAAATTGTGCTCAGCAGGCTCAAATGTAGTACAAGGAGTTGTGCTTCTAAACCAACACAACTCACGCTGCAGTAAACTCTTGCAAGAAGAGTTGTTAGTTTATTTAAATATTGTGCCCAAAAATGGGAAAAGATGTTTATCAATTTCCCTTGTGTCAGAGTTTACAACAAACTGAAAAACAATACTTGAGTTGCACTGTCAGAGTGTAAATTTTCTACAATTATTTATTCTGTAATATGTTGCATACAATGTGCTTTTCATTTTAAATAAATGTTTCTAGTTTCAAACTAGCCCCTTGTTTTTACTGTTAAATTATATGATTTAAGCATTGACCAGTACATTTAATTCATGTTTTATTAAGTACTCAGTATAAGTGTTGTGATTTCTGAAATGCCAACTTCTTTGCAAAAAAGTGGTATCGGTGCATCGCTAGTAAAAACCCAACAATGCCTTCACATCAGACTCTCTGTGGCACCTTTACCCAGGTTACTATGGCAATTCGTCTTATTAACCTGACGGAGATTGGCCTGAACACGGCTAGTAGCGAGCTAAATAATGGTCAGTCATTCGAAAATGTAAAAATAATAAAACACTGTATATTCAACAGTATATAAAAGAGTACAATTTCTCTAAATGAGTCTTTGACAACAAAACCATTTAAAAAAATCCTCCTAAACAGCATTTTATAACATATCAGTAGATATTACCAATAAAACGTTGAAATAAAGCAAACATTTTACGCCACTTGGGTTTTTGTTCTTAAAAAGCTTTTTTTAAACAGTAGATACAAAGCATCGACTTGTCGACATTTGCTTTAATCAAAAGTCAGAATCGTTCCCAACTTTCAACCAGTGGTTCGTGACACTGCTAACTAACGGTTGATATGTGCATGAAGTGGAAGGACCAAGCCTTGCAAATCTATAAATCTATAAAAGACACACAGGAATGAGATAAACGTCCAAGCCCCTATAACACCGGCAAACAATTACCAAACACCAGGAAGATATCACTGCAAAGTCGCTTCATTAAGTTGCACTAATCACAGAAAACACACACAAAAAATGAAGCAAACTAAACAACAATTTCAAGGTTATCAATAGAAGTGATAATTTGCTTCAGGTGCTATTTCCCTATAGAAACTTTAAACAGACATCAACTGTTGTGGCCATTTAACGACATTTAAACGATGTTTGAATGAATGATTTAATGAATAAAAACACACAGAGGGGAGAAAAAAAAAATCAATTTCCATCAATAGTTCATGTCAGTTTGCCCATTGCTCTGGCAGAGCAAACTGTGATATCAAAAAGAGATGGGCAAATGCTGGAAAAAGAAGGTCATGAAACCAGCAAACCGGCATGAAAAAGATAGAGAGGTCTATCGTATAAGCTTATTCGTAAGTCATCGTATGAAAAAGCAAAGGTCAGAGTTGATGAGAGACTTGCGTCGAGAGGGATTGAACCAACTCAAGGTGTCAGAAGATAAGGAACACTTATGAGGAATTCGAGTTTCACACTCCGTATCGATGATAAATAATGCATTCGTCTCGAAACCACTGAAATAAAGTTAAACTAGTGCTATGTAGATCTGATTGATATGTTTAGGTATCATGTGTTCATATGAAAAGGTCAAAATCGAAACCTATGAGTGTAAATAAAAGGTGTTTATCCAATGATAATATTAAGGCTTTAACTAAAGCGTTTTAGGCATGGGCGAATACGTCAGCTAAGCGATTTTCTATTTCTATCATTTGCGGCGCCCCTGCATGTGTTTACTGAAGGAGTCATGCACAGAAAATGTGAGACAAGTGGAAAACTGAGGCGGAGAAGAGACGCACAAGGAAATTCACCATACCGCACCTTACCGTCTTCTGCCGCTTATCCGGGGCCGGGTCGTGGGGGCAACAGCCTCAGTAAGGAGGCCCAGACTTCCCTTGCCCCAGCTACGTCCTCCAGCTCCTCCGGAAGAATACAGATTGGTTCCCTGGCTAGCTGGGAGACATAGCCTCTCCAGCGGGTCTGCCCCTGGGTCTTCTTCCGGTGGGACATGCCCGGAACACCTCAGCAGCAAGGCGTCCGGGGGGCATCCTTATCAGATGCCTGAACCACCCCATCTGACCCCTCTCGACCCGGAGGAGCAGCGGCTCTACTCCGAGATCCTCCCGAATGGCAGAGCTCCTCACTCTATCTCTGAGTGAGAGCCCAGCCACCCTGCGGAGGAAGCTCATTTCCGCCGCTTGTATCCGGGATATCGTTCTTTCGGTCACCACCCACAACTGGTGACCATAGGTGAGGGTAGGAACGTAGATCGACTGGTAAACCGAGAGCTTTGCTTTTTTTGGCTCAGCTCTCTCTTCACCATGACGGACCAATGCAGCGTCCTAATTATCGCGAAAATTCCCGAGTATATCGGGAATACACAAGGAAATTCACGTTTCTCAAAAAACTAAGTCATCCAAAAACTAACTAAGTCTGCGGCGGGCAATATCTGTTGATTTGAATATGTAAGGATATCGGGTGCGCAATTTAGAAAAAGGAGAAAAGAGAGAAAACAAGTAAAATAAAAAGATTTGCAACAGCATTCTCGGTATCTATGTCATCAATAAAGGACTATAAAAAAAGTGTTCCATATACGAAGAATTGTATCGGTGATAAATTGTTTGAATAGATTTAAATATACATTTTAAAAATACGTATATTGTAAATTTTTAAATATGTTTTAACATACACATGCATATATTGTCAAAAACAGTTTCATATATGAATTTCATTAATGAATATATGAACAATAACTATATTTCCATGTACTTAAATATATTCAACTAAATAGTAGAAATTGAATACACTTTATATGTAAATATATTAAAAGGGGGTTAGNGATATTAAAATGGCCTTTTGAATTTTCCCAATTAATTCCAATAAATGCACTTTATTTTCATATATATATTTCAATGCCAGTTTGTGTTTTTATAGGATGTTGTAATATTTTAAGTTATGTTGTGTGATTTCACATTTAGAACATTTATTCTATGTTTTATTTAAGTGTGCAATAATGTCAATGTTGACATTGTTAAATACTGCAAATGTTTTATTGTAATTTTTAAACTTTTTTTAAAGTGGCAGGTGTCATTTAATGTAGAACCGCCACTGCACACACACCATCTACGCTCAGGTAGCGAGAAAATACACAGCGCGCTGCTAAATTGCGCCTGCCGCAGTCGCTTCTAATGAGTTGCGACTTCCTGTCATGCTACTTTCCCTTTCTCGTGCTTGTTCCAGGGAAAAAGGCGGATTGCGGAAAGTTGATTTCCTGTGCAGCGGTGCTTGTCGTAATTGTGCTGCAAGGCGGTTTGGTTCGCCAACGGTGACATGGTGAAAACGAGCAGAAAATCTAACTGTTCCATATCAAGGAATATTTTGACTCTGGCTAATATGACTTAAATACCTTGTTCCACAGTCGAATGGGCCAGCACCTGCTGCATGGGAACCGGCCAATTACGGCACAGTCGCTCTCATTTTCTGATTCAATTAGTTTGCTTCGGAGCTTTGCCGTCTAATTGCAAACTACTTCACAGTCACCTCTCTGATTAATCACTGCCCATCTGCGTGTCATCGGAATTGTTGGTGGGACACAGTTGTGCACTTCAGAACGTTCGGCACCAGGCTGATGCCATTGGCTGGGCATCATAAAAGAGCAGGCCAGTCTAAAACCCAAGAGTCTAGGGATGGGAATGTTCATACTTTGTAATCGATACTCCGACACCCCATTTGGGAAGTATAAATATGATGCTCAGTGTTTTAATGTCTACAGAATTTTTTTCAGTTCCTTTATGCGTTTGTCATACTTTATTATTATTAGTTTTTTTTTTCATCAAATGAATCAATTGTTTTATACATATGTATACATATTGTATATTTACAAAATGTACAAACATTCATAAAGTGTACTTAAGTGATACACCTCTGGGTATCTGTACGTTTACACAATAACGGTTTTAAGGTAATTGTTACACCTCTAGAATTTTTTTTCTGAAACACAGTTGTGATACTCCCACTATTTATTGCTCAGAAAAAGCATCGTCCAGTTGGACTTAGTGGTGGAAAATGCCTCAGAAATTCGCCTCAGAAATGAAAGCAAAGCGGCCGTGTGAAGTAAACTACCGACTGAGTCTGGTTTCTTGTAGACGTGATCTACAGGCTCACATCACCCATTACTCATTTTATACCAGGGGGCCGAGAGCTGGCCCCCGGGCCTGACTTTGGACCAGCCTGATGGACTATGATCGAAGGCTCTTCTAATTCAACGGCATGGCATCAAGTCTTGCCCTCTGTGAGCCAACCACTTGTGGTCAAGTTTCGATCGCAGCGAGACATTTGTTTTCATTTGAATACAATCCCTTCGGCCCAATTGACAATGCGGAGGAAACAACAGTGAGTATATTGCATATCATAGCCAGTGGTCTGGTAATGATGTGTAAGGCGGTGACTGAGGGAGACCATAATTCCAATTTGTCAGGTCTTTGATTTGACCACAATTTGCATGGTTATAATAGCTTATCGACTGGCTCAAGGTTGAGGGAGACCACAGTAGCCAGCAGTAATGACTATGCCGCATGGGTTTATTTCAGGCTGCTGGTGTTCACTCACCCAAACCCTTTTGTCAATATGCAATTTTGATTCTTCTACTGCTCTTAGAGAGTCTCTGCTCTTAGAGAAACGGCCACGGCTGCGTTTTTTTCACCAACTACGGTTCCTGTATCACACAAACATTTCCCTATGTACATCGATATAAGTGCCAATCTCTGAACCTTATGGCATCGATCGAGAATTTGCTTTTTATAATCTGGCTGGAAAAAAAGAATTAAGTAATTAACTAACTAATTAACCCTCGTATGTCTGCCTATTGAAAAATGAAAAATCAGAAAAACAGACAAAACGTCCGTTATTCAGAATCTAGAGTCTTAGAACAGTTTCCTGCCTTTTGTAAAGGGATCCCTGCACAATAACGCAAACTTGTAAAGAAACGGCTCTTTATATAAATTGTATTGGACACTGCTATTGTAATTCGGATTGCCAACCACTTTGCACACCAAAAAAATAAAGTAAAATAAATGCATATCTAAGAGATATTTCAATGTGCTGTGTATTTTCTCACAGCGGCTTAGAGACAGTTCAATTGACATACATTTGTTTAAAGACTATTTTTCCCTAATGCGTTTGTCTGGAATTAAGAAAAGCGCTACATAAATAAACTTGAACTGTAACTGTAACTTGATTGTAACTGTGAAAAGCGCTTTACAAATGCACTGAACTTGAACTTAAACAAATGACTCTTTACACATATAACTTGGTTCACGAACAGAAAATCAGTTTTTTAGACATTTTCATACTATTTCCAGGCTGTCACATGATGATCTTGAGGAGAGAAGAATTATTTATGTATTTGTATCTTCATCAGCTTGTAAAAATGTTTATACCATTACTTACTATTATCACTGACCCATCATCACTGTTATTTAGTTTTGTTGTACCATTGAATGTTGCTGCTGCAAAAAACAGAAATTTTCCCTAGTGTGAGGAGTTAAAATCTCATTCATTTGTTCATTCATTCAAGAATAAACGCAGAAAGAAGACCTGTACAGCAACTTTTTGGTGCAAAAGTTCAACCGTTTGAGAAAATCACCGTTGAGGTGAACGAGTAAATTGTAAAAAAGGATGACCGTGGCATTTCACAACTTACAATAATAATAAAAATATCAACAACAATGACATAAAAATGAATAATAATAAAAAAAACCCTACTTGCGCCCGTAAAATATATTCAGCCAAATCAAATTAGACACCAAGAGGGCCTGATAGAACCCGTTTACCCTCAAAATAATAAATACAAAAAAGAATTAGAAAAGCAATTTCTAATTTCATATGAATTTCCCAAGTGCACTTAAGAACGTACAGACATCCACTAAACCAACACGTCTGCCACTTTAGGAGGCTGTTGTGGATGTTCCACAGAAGCCGACGCCGCACTATCAAAGCTCGCATTTTGCTTGAGTGCTTCTGTCTGACTTTGATTAGGTGTGTAAACAAACAGCGGTGCGAGACAGAGACACCTGTGTGTGTGTGTGTGTGTATCCTGCTGCTGCACTAATGGCTTAATGATGAACAGTAGCTCAGGCCTCTCTTGCACTGACATGCTGAAACGAGACCTCATCAGCTCCTGACCACCACACACACACACACACACACACACACACACAC